>AYLM01001010.1:0-74488 GCA_001625345.1 Cairneyella variabilis | reverse complement strand
CTACGGTCACAAACAGGGTCCCTGGCGAAGGCGGCACAAGAGGAGTGATGATGCAGCGGCCTTCAGTATTGGTACGTCTAATGAGAGAAGAGGAAAGAGGGAGGGGAGCCTCTAAGAGATCTAGCTACAGGGCGCGCGCTAGGCAGGTGAAGTCACATGATCTCCACAACAGGGAGTTCGTGACTTGTGGAGAATCATCGGGGTGGACGACGGATGAAGAGAAAAGCTGGAGAGAAGAAACTATCTCATGATCAGAGCCTTTCCCATCAGCTATAGGGAAACGATTTGATTCAAGTCCTGCCTCACTCCCAACATGCAAACACGCAATACTACTCGCTTAATTTCGCTTGATTCAGTCCGCCCCTTTCCAATGCCCGATCTTGCAGCGAAAGCTTTAAGGCCTTGCTCACTCAACTCTTGGATCTATTATATTAATTACTTTAAGATACTATGTCTTAGGATATATATTTTAAGATACTTAACAATTCGAGATACTTAGCGACTTGAAAGGTCCCGATGTATTTCAATCCATAGAGCCAGCTGCAATTATGCACTCGCCAAGTATCTACCCGCCGCCTCCTTCCTTCGCCAATCACCGCACTTGCGGAAGATATAAGCATGCCTCTCTCCCCCCAGCCTCGCCTCCTCAAACACGAACCATCGGCTACTTCCCAGCCCTAGATGATGCTGTCCTGTTGACTGTTTCTACATGTATATATTTGCTAGGTGGCAGTATACTATCCGCTGACTTAGAAAAAAGCTCTTCCGGCACTTTTTTTACGAGGAATTATAAAGAGATGGAGAGAATTTCGAGTGTGGGAAGTGAGAGACGGTCGCTGAGAGGAAATCGACCGTATGAAGAGATCGACGGCTGACGTTTGGGACGAAATGTAATCTTATATAATAATAGCGACAGACAATGCATAACAAACTCTAGTTGCTCAGAATGAATGCACTACAGCTCTACATGGGCGCTGCCTTCACTCATGCTATGATGGTGCTGGTAAACGTCATATACTGCACAACAATCTCTAACTAGGATCTCGTCTTTGTTCAACATTAAACTAATGGGGAAATGCTTGACAGATGGGAATTTTGACAGCAGAAAGGAAAACGACAGGAGAAAGAAAATTGACAATAGAACGAGGGATGACAACAGTAGAAGAGGCTACAATGGAATTGATGTCTCCTCTGCGCAAGTTGAGAGTAATTTCGAGCTCAAATAATATTCATACCTGATGATTTTCAATACGTTCAAGGATAATCAGAAGGAAAGGAGAACAACTAGTCCGTAATGCTTTAGAAAAAAAAACAATCTGGTTTCAATTATCACGATAGTCAGCCATTGCATCTTCAAGTCTTTCCATATGTACTATCTCACACAGGGCTATCTATTTTTCCCTCTCGCCCAATACCACCAGCTGTATACACGGCTCCAAATTCCAGGCTCATATATCGACATATCCCCTCACCCTCAAGTAAAAAGCAAGAGTAGTATCAGACCGCCAACGCCATGCTGATGCAGCCCCGTGCTTCCCCAAGCGTGTTCATATTTCCCGCTTCTGCTTTGCGCAGCTGTTGTTTCTGATTCTGTTTTCTCTCTGTATCGATACAGCCGTCAATGACCTAGGAAAGTTGTCCAATTTGGACGAGTATTTTTGGAAAAAGGAAAAGAATTCGTGGGACGTTACTTGGCCCATTCAACTACCTCGAGAGCGCACATGACGAGGATGAGTGTTGAAGGAAGGATCCTGAATCATTTGTTAGTATGGATGCATCAAGAAGGGACGTGATTGTAACATACCAAATAACATAGCTCTGGAAGAGCAATTTACTCATCACACCCTCATACACACCATTGATCTGGCAGATCTGTGCTAATTGCAAGGCACTCGGCGCACCAGTGAGCAAGAAGCAGACGACGACGAAAATTGGATCATCGAGAATGCTAATCGGGACGTATTTTGCTGCCAAAGCAAGAAGTGGTGCCATGATCAAGGTTGGGAGTAGCATACGGGAGATGAGGGATGCAATAAGCAGTCTCGTGCCGATCTGGTTCTCCTCGGAGTTCTCATTATGGGCTCCCTGTGGCAGAGTGTTGCGAGCCAAGTTGGCGCCCAAGACGACTAGGATAAGGGGAACCGCAACACCACCAGATTGTCCAATAGCTCGGGTCACGGAGTTGGCGATGAAAGAGCCTTCCTCGAAGAAGAGGCGCTGGAGTTTGGGGATAGAAGCAATGATGACGGCGACCAACATGGCCCAAAGAGGAGGGTTCATGAATTCCCACGCACCCTTCAGGACACGGGAGATCACAGAATGAGTCTTGGCCAGTGCCTGTTGAAGTGGGTTGGGTAGAGCATGGAAAGCTTGCTGGGAGTGTCTCTCGATCTTGTGGGTGACAATGCTAACACCACGTCTTGTGCGGATTCGAACAAGAGGAATAAATCCCTTAATTCCATTGGGAATGTCTTGCTCCTCCTCACTTGCCGCTGTTCGGATGCTCGGGAATGAAGTAATGTTGCCGTTTGAATCATCGCTAGAAAAGACATTGCCGTTCGCAGGTGTGGGAAGAAGACTAGGCATTTTTCTTGGTTCTTCGTCTGAATCCACTGAGCCAGCATACGGGGCATTGGTAACGGGGGTCCTACCACCGGATTGAAAAGAGTTTGTGGAGGAAGTTCCGTTCTCGTGCAATCTTTGATATTCGTCCTCAGCCTCGCTATCTAGTCCAGGAATAAGCTCTGGCTCGTCTCGATATCTGCCGCCTTCAATATCTCCATTCTCGCTCTCGGAGTTGTATTTCTCGGGTGGTGCGAGTAGGACGTGGTATCCCCAGCTCCATCGTACGAGTTGTCCTAATTGTTGGAAGATCAGCAGATAGAGAATACCGCGTGCTGCGACTTCATCATCGTTGTCTCCCGGAATCTTGTCCCAGTGCAATCCGGCCAATGTCTGCGAGAGTGAAATAACGAGGGAAATGGGAAGTGAGTTCGAGTTTCCGAAGACCTAGAAAAGTCAGGCACTGTGTAATTATATTTGTGTGGTGTGGACCTACTCCCATAGCAGTTACGAAGTTCGCAGGTCTCTTCTTGAATCCAAAGGCCCTTGAAACACCCACGGAGACCAAGTACGAGACGGTGGTTTGGACGACGAAGATAACTGGGATGACCGCCAATTCCAGCAGCTTATCCGCAGTCAATTGAGATGCCAATTTCGTGAAAACTACCCTCGAGTCAGCTCCGCCATTATCCACTTCCTTGTTCGTACGTACTCAGGCAAGGCGTGAACAAAGCCACGTTCAAGTTGGCCACGAACTTCTGGTTATCCGCATCGAACATTCCTTGTCTTGCGACGATGTATCCAGGTAGAGACACACACACAACTTCCATTACAGCCTCGAATACCAGGAGCATCAGATGGCCCAGCGCGGGATGCGAATGGTCGTTCTGTGCTCGTCGTGCCAGGAGGAAGGTGTTAGAGACGACTGATGCGCCGGCATCGTTGCCTGCAACGTTAAGGCGATAGGAAGTGGGCACCGTGAAGTAACCCATGATTGCGATGAGGATTGACGGCCTCAAACCGACGTGATGAAGTTGGGAGTTGAGGGAGGAATCCCTCTGATATGGTTGTACGAAGACGTGAGCAGTTCGCCGGATGTGGTGATAGGTCCCGCGCGTAGCGAGAAAGCAAGGAAAAGGTGGTTGGGTCAAAGAGGAAAAGTGGCGATCTCTTCGAAAACGAATTTTCTTCGCTGCTGTTTTTCAGCGGAAGACCACTTTTAGATGTGTCTGAGCAAGAGAAGTTTTTCTCGATGGATGAGAGGGGAATTTTGAGTTATGGCCGTGACTGAAAAGAAATTTTCTCGTTCGTGCCTTGGCCGTTTGTACTGTGAAAAGCTACCTATCTAGTACTCGTGTTTGTCGCGATCTAGGTGATTGGATTCGCAAACTCCTCAGCCCAACCGAAATCTGATAGGGTCTGGATGCACAGTCAACAGTTAGTCGTGGCGCCTCGACGTTGGGGTTCAATAATTTGGGATTTTTGATCTCCCTCTGAATGAGATTGTGTATCCGGTTGATTCAACTTGTAGAGATTTGAATGTCTGCCTTAATGAAAGCCGTTGACTCAGGGCGAACAGTAACATGAGATGCACAGATACACATTTCTTTATCATCTCGTAATTTCTTCACCCCGAACTCGATCAGATTTTCAACACACTCTCATGTACATTCGTACATTCGTACCTCCGTACTGCCTGACTGTGATAGGAATGCAAATCGCCTGCTGCCTCGTCTCCGATGTCAAAGCTCCGCGCTCCGACGCTGTGACTGTCCCGTCGATCGCCACGGACAGCCACACAATGACGAGTTCTCCTCACTAGCCACTCCTGGGGCGAGCTGTGACGAGGTCTTGCATGAAGACCCGACTCCGAACTTCCGGTTGAGGTCTCGGAGGTCGGTGGAAGCTCGCAGTGCTCACCTGATTCTTATCGCAAGACCTTCTTGATAATCGTATGGAGTACAACCTACAGTGGGTAATAATTGTCAAGCGAGTTCAATTAAAGTGGAAAATTCGGAGTGGACTGACCAATCACCTGGTCAGGATATCACTTCTTGGCATCTAATTGGGTACGTAGTAAATCATATGTGGCGGATAACAACTATTTTCCCCTGTACGTAGTACCAAGTAGTCTGGGGAAGGATCAACTTTCCTTGGCCCTTTAGCTTTCGCTTGGCTTGCACATTGGAAGCAAGGCAGGATTATTCAGCTTTGTGACCAGTGGCCATAGTCTGGAAGGTCCTACCCCTTAGAACCTGTACAAGTCAACTTGTCTAACAGCCTTACAGCGGAAGGCTACGGAATGTCTTGTACCCTAAAACTAAAACTCGGCTGCACTCGGAGAGGCCCGAAAGTTGTCCAGGTGCCATGTTGAATCTTGCATCCTTCGACGCCTCGTATGTTGTGCGGGCTCCTTGCAATGCCGAACGAAGAAATGCGATGTCTCCTATTTAATATACAGCTACGATTGCATGCTTCAAGAACGTCACACTTACGCTTTCATACCAATCATACCCAGGATTACACAGGTGCTACTCGGCATGCAACGGTAACACCTGGCATTTGGCCTCTTCCAAGGAGCATCTGTGATGTTGAGCCCAAAGAGTGTCATATGTGGCTTGCCTGGTCTGAAACGTGACCGCGCTGCCCTGATAATTATGGGCCCCTGCACACCTAGGTATCCACAACCGCATTCCTGCTATCAACAGCCACTCACAGCGAGCGAGGGGCCCGACTGTGGCTTGAATCCCTTCCTGTGCCTCCAAGGAGAAAGAATTTCGAGTTCAGCCAACGTCATCGCCTGCAGGTTTGAGCCATCCAGGACGGAGGACTCCCAATTCGTAGACGCCTGCGCATTTAAATATCGATTGTAGATGACAGGTGCCATAGACAACATGGCACTGTGAAGGATAAATCTTTAAAGCTGAAATTTCCAAAGCTCTGGATGCGAGAGATTCGAGCGACATTGAAAAAGTTTGAGTCAGCAGCCAGCCATCGACCCTATCTGAGTGCACGACTGCCTCTTACTTCGTCCACTATCACACTAGCCAAAAGGCAAAATCTACCTACAGCGAACACGAGAAGCTTGTCCCCCGACCCTTTCGTCGAATAATTTGTCCGTCTGGAGATTTGCACAGCCTTAGGTTTCCACTGTTCCTTTGGCCGGAATATTCGCGCGCTTGCGGACGGCGAAAGTCAACTTCATTCCTCTCGGCGAGACGAGCTCACCAACCATATCCCAATTGTGGTACAGCCATCCTCTGGCTCGCCTCTAAACCCCATCATCCTGCGATAGTCCCTCGAGGCTCTCCAAGACCCATCAGCGCTCCTTTCACTCCTCAACGCTGGTTCAGGCGTGCCGGAGCTTGCGGCATTTCTTCCCTGAGGTCAGTCTAAATTTCTTCGAAATATATCCGCCAAGGAACCGCAAACTCACTAAGCCTTGCGTACAGACATCACTACCTCACGAAGATCGATAGTCTATGCTTCAAGATCCTTCGCGCTTCTCATGCCATACAATTGAAGGCCCGAATACAGCTATGGCGACCCCGCCAGAGCAAGTGCCAAGCGCACCTGAAGACTCTAAAGACTTTGCAACAAGCCCTCGACCTCCCGATTCCAGTGAAAATGAAGATGAGTCTCCAGCAGGAAGCCTTTCTCCAGCCCCTACGAATACACCTCGCGTTCCCTCACTCCGATCCACCTCGGATCCTCAAAATACTACCTCGATGACCGCATCCTCTTCACCTCTCGGCCTCGTACAGAACGCACGAAGACCTATACCCACAAGCAACGTGTCGAGTGTGCGGCCAATACAAACAAACATGGGTGGACAACTGCCTCAAAGTATGGAAGCAAAGATGAAGGCTTTCCACTTGTCTCGCCAAGGTACACCAACTCGCCCCCACATTGGCACATCAATATCTGCAGGCGCCTCCAGCGGTGCCCCCTCCAGCTTTGGAGGCCCAGCAATTGGAGGTCTTCCAGCTAACTTGCAACTACCAGCGAACATGCGTCCTCAAGCCCACAACTTCAACTCTGCCCCGGCCATCCCGAAGATTCCTGCGAAGGGTGGTGGACTGAGTGCTCGTCGAGGTATGAAGCTGCCTGGTGGACTGCCTGGTGGACTACCTGGCGCCGAGTCAAGCACACCCTCTCTCAACAACGTTGGTGGTGCTCCGCAGAACGGTGATTCCAACTCTGGATCAATGTTCAACCAGTTCTCCAAGTACGTCGATACCAAGAACGGTACGCTGAAGTTCGCTGGCAAGGCCATTATCCACAGCCAAGGTATCGACTTCACGTCCGGCAACAACTTCAGCATCTCGTTAGATGAAGTCGATACGTTGGAAGAACTCGGAAAGGGCAATTATGGTACGGTCTACAGAGTTCGCCACGCACGACCTCGAATGCGGAGACCGGGTCTTGGATTAGCAGGCAATAAGTTCTCTTCCTCCTCGCCCATGACCCCCTCACCTGAAAAGGACTCTGGCTCCCTTGAATCATCGCCCAAGACAGGAGGTTCTACTACTGGTGTGATCATGGCTATGAAGGAGATTAGACTTGAACTTGATGAGGCAAAATTCGCCAACATCATCATGGAGCTTGATATCCTTCACCGATGCCTGAGTCCTTATATCATCGATTTCTACGGTGCTTTCTTCCAAGAAGGAGCTGTCTACATCTGCATCGAGTTTATGGATGGTGGCTCTATTGACAAGATCTACGGTGACGGCATTCCCGAGGGTGTTCTCCGCAAGATCACATATGCTACTACCCAAGGATTGAAGACTTTGAAGGATGAGCACAACATCATTCATCGTGATGTCAAGCCGACGAACATTTTGGTCAATACTCGAGGCCAGGTCAAGATTTGTGACTTTGGTGTTAGTGGCAACTTGGTGGCAAGTATTGCGAAGACCAACATCGGTTGTCAGTCATACATGGCCCCTGAGCGAATTTCAGGCGGTGGCATGGCACAGTCGGGAGCACCCGGTGGAACATACAGCGTTCAGAGTGATATTTGGAGTTTGGGATTGAGCATCATCGAGTGTGCTATGGGACGATATCCGTATCCGCCAGAGACTTACAACAACATCTTCTCTCAACTTAGCGTAAGTACTCCCATAGAGAACTCAGCATGCAGTGCTAATAATTTTACAGGCAATCGTTGATGGTGACCCTCCGGATCTCCCAGAAGAAGGCTACTCCGCCCTCGCCCGTGACTTCGTCCGAGGCTGTCTCAACAAGATCCCCAAGCTTCGCCCAACCTACTCCATGCTCCTTCAGCACGGATGGCTCGCCGAGCTGTCCAAGCCCAGCACCATTTCTGAGGAGGACGAGGATGCTGTCGAGGCTGAGGCTACTACTTCGTTCCCCAAGAGCGGTACCGAGGACGAGGAGGTCGCAAATTGGGTCAAGAATGCGCTTGAGCGTAAGAAGAAGGGTCTCATGAGTGAGATCAAGAAGCCAGCTTTGCATGCTGCACCACTGGATACTGTCTCCCCTGCTGCTAGCCCTGGTTAAACTTTTTCGACGTTCTGCTTTGCTTGGATGCCTTCGCTGGAATTGAATTCCTTACAAGGCGTATCCAAGTTTCCAGGCTGCTCTCTAGATGGTCTCAGTTCTCGACTAGACCTGTCTACAGCAATTTCTTTGTGTTTCATTGGCAGGAGTTGGAGGTGGTCTCACGGCCTTTCATTCGGGTTCGTTTTCGTTTTTTTCATCATGAGATTGCGACGAGGGATGGATAACGAGACATGCATCAAAATCGCGTTTGCACGCAAGCATACAACCCAGCATTGAGAGCGAGACGGCGGCTGCCTTGAATTTTTCCTGCGAGCGTGTCAGAGCACCTATAAAATCAGAATGGAGGTGGTAGTTTCTTTTGTCTTTCATTTACAAGATGAGCGAGCATGGGTTGAGCACACTACCGGTATGGTGGAGCTGCGCTCTGCCATTGGGGGTGGTTGCGAGGACACCGATGCGGAGAGATGATACGTTACGGTTTCATGAGAGAAGAACGGAGCATACCAGAGGGGTGCATACATAAATGAGCAGCGGGCTTTGGGGCTTTGCGCAGCGAACGGGATGTACACCTTGGGTGCGCGATGATACATAGAAATGAAATGAGAATGAGATTAAAAAGGTGTGCGGTTGCTGTGTTTTGTTGGGTGATTTTGAGCTCGGCCGAGTGGCCTCAGTGCTCTTGTTTGCTTCCTCTTTTTCTGTATCCTTGAAGTTAAATTGCAGCTGCCCTTGTGTCTCGATCTCGTATCTAAGTTTTCGTATTAGATTGGACTTGAAATGTTGAGAGCTTGTTAGTAAGAAACAGCCAACAAGAAGATATTTCCAATGCTCAATCTACAACGAGTCTTCACTTCATCCACAATCCTTTGAATCCAAAAGATCTCAACGCTCACTCGGCTTTTACAAAGTGCTACATTTCACAATATCCTACCCATATATCTGTTGTCAACAGTCCTCACCCAGTATTCCAAAACATGCGCTTGGAGCTTGCAAGGGAACTGCCTATACTAGCCTGTAGGAAGTATCATCGATATCTTCTCTACCGTCAAGTTCCAGGTTACCGTCACTTTAAGCTACCATCAACCACATAATATATCCCCCGACCAGGAAGACTACGGGCTTAGGATTCAAGCACTCGAAGGAGTGTCTTCCACATTCTTTGCCCAAGCAGTCTTTGTCCAGCCAAGCAGCGGTGTGAAGAGGAGGTTTTCGTCGGAAATAAGTACTTGACGTTCTGCAGATTTGCGAATTGATGTGCTAAATCTATGTAGAGAGCAGAGTCTTATCTTCCTACTGCCTTGCTTTACTTAAATGTTGTATAAAAGCACTTTTCTCGTCTCTTTCAGTCATCAATAATCACACGCCATTCAAACTCAACAGAAATTGCTTCCTGCTGTTCAATTGTTCTGAGAGATAGTCTACACATTAGATTGACATTTACTTAGGAGAACCCAGGAATCCTCCACATCTCCTCATCTCTTACTTTTTCTCTAACCGACAATAACTTTTACCCAGCAGTCGTCGATTAATCTCCTGTCGTCATCTTTGTGCCAACTCTCGGCGTTTCTGGAAACTTAGACTAACAGGCTACTATACCAGAGAGTAAGCAAAGAGGTGACAGAACTGTCTATCTTATGTCCCACTAAATGTCTCTTGATTAAAACCTAGAAAGGTTGCACGGCCCCCACAGATGAGGTGCTGGCAATGTTATGCTGAATCGTGCTGAGGAGATTGAATGCTAGCGGAGTGGTCTTCGCTTTATCGAGATCTGAGATTACTAGTGGCCTGAAGCCAGCGTCGCTTCATCTATACAAGGAAAGCCCTTCAAATTTGAAGAGGCGGTGTAGTTGTGAGGAAGCGAGAGTAGTGATATAACGGGCTTGCAATCTCCCTGCATAAGAAGCAAGCTTCCATGCTTTCATAGTTTCTCTAATCTCAAAAAATCTTTCAAATCAAAAAAATTTCTGGATGGAAAGAGTGGTACAAATCTCGTTCAATGCAGCTGGATTCTCTTATGCAATTGTATGTGCGAATATTCTTATTCCCTCCTCTGACCAAATCCCCAAATCTTAGCCACGCTCCCCACTTCAGTCAATCCACCCACTCTCTCCCTCTCCGATCCTATTCCTCGCATATTGCCTTTTGCTAGAAGGCCCCCATGAACCTCAGTCCATCATCTCGGATATCTAGTGCTGTCCAGCGCTGCTCGCGCCATCCGAACTTCCTCCCGGCTTTTTCTTGCTCTTTCTCGGAAGTGAGGGCAAGGTTCGGAGTCTCATCCTTCAACACCTCGAGCACGAAGCATTTCTTCACTACTGCGGTGTTCATAGGAGTCTCGTCCTGTCTATAGACAGTCTCGGCATCTTGTCTGGATTTTGGCAACGAGCTAATGAAGAGATGGAGGTCTGGAAACTGGGAGAAGAGTTGCCCTAGAGCGGGTTTGAGTGGGTTGGAGGGAAAGATGGATGATGGCGCTTGGTGGTTGGACCGAGATTCTTGCTGAGGTTGAGCGTTGTATTCAGAATCGTCGTGGCGGATGGATGTGTATGATTTCGATAGTACACACGAGTTGTGGAGGATAGTGAGGATGTTTTGGGTGCGAGTTTGCGTGTAGAGTGTGCACGAGAAGAGGGTGAGGAGGCTGTGTACTGGAGGTGCATTAGTCAGGGATCTCAAGTTGGGAAGTAAGAAGGGATATTACCCTCGCCTCTCTCTTTCCTTGAAAAGAGATCATTGATGATATGTGTCATGTTGTCTACGATAATCATCTCGACTCCTGCATCTTCCTCGTTCTTGGGAGAGATAGGGGTTGCTTCTTCAGGGGTAACCTCCTCATCACTGTCTCCAATCTCGGCTTCTGTTTCCGCGACTACTTCGTCTTTCGCCTCTGCTGCAATCTCTTTCCCGGCTGCAGGCTCAGATGGAGCTCCATGGTCACGTCCGACCTCGATAAGCACTTCCCATAATCCCTCAATGTCAAACACTCGGCTGATGGCTACCATTTCTAGGCATTTTTGAACATCTTTCTCAACATCCACGTCCGCCTCTTTCACTTCCAAGCCAGGCTTTGAGACAGCATAATTCGCAGTCTTGATCGCAGCTTCTGTAGCAAGAGCTCGAGACATTTGAAGACGAAATTTGAGAATCTGGGCGAGGAGTGGAACTGGGAAGGAGCCAGTGGTGTCGATAATGCATACTTTGGTTGAAGAGGCCGGCTTTGGCGAAGAGTTGAAGCAAAGGAGTAAGACGGAGGCCAGAGCATGGAGTGATATCTGGTGAAGAGATCAGCTTTCAATGTATGAACAGAGATTGGTAGCTGGTCATGAACAAAATGTCTACTATGAAATATCTAGAACGTGAGTGAAGAGTTTGTAAAGCAATAATCTGTGAGAGATAAAAGAAGATGAGATGAGACTGAGCCCTTGCAATGCTGGATTATCTTCAGCGGAATTGAATCACATGATATTTCTAGTGTCACGAAAAGCCGCTCTCCCTTCGAAGCGGTACATCGGCAATGAGAGCCATTCGCACAGTTCCGTTGAACGGTATATTGGACATGCCACCGCTCCATAAACCATTTAGCCGTCCCAGACCGACCGAGATATTCAAACGGAACAGATCACCTACCAATCTTCCCTCACCACTTTCAGCACTGACTCCAACAACAATTCCTCGTTCCAGTCCACCGCCCAGAATCTCATCAATCTCTCCGCATCCTGTTGAGACTCTCGCTGGTCCGAACCTGTGTCTCTGCTTCTGCTCGAGTTCCAAGAGGTGAGACGCGAGGATGGGTTTGAGTGGCTCCGGAGGTGGATTATTGAGGACAGCGTGGTCTATCTCTGGCATCTTGAGATTTACCTCCGACTGAGAGGCTATTGAATAGTAGATGCTGGGTTTATGTAGTTAATGACAGACAGAGGCAGGAAGAAATGCAGGAAGCTTTCATTCATGGAGTCATTACGTCATGACAAAGACAGAAAGAAGAGAGGTTGAAGAGGACCACACATGATTGTCTTTGACTGTTCGCTCATGTTCTCACCGAGAACGTCGCTGGAAAAGCTTGAGTGATGAAGTTTAGAAGCGCAGGTGGTGAGAAGGGCAGGTCTCGCCTAAAATTGCCTAGTCCTTCAGAGGCAACCAATGCCGATAGAATTTCTCCACCACAGCTTCATAAACTTTCAAGAAGTCCTCCCTTATTCACTTGAACGTGAAGCTGCACAGATGTCAGTAATATTCTTCGAGAGTTCGAAGAATATTACACAGTCACGTGCATTTATCCCTGCTTCCCCACGAGGACAGCACAACGGAGCTCCCGCATGTGCAGAGGTCTAGACCGTTCTCTCTTCCATCAAACTCGAACATCTTACACACCTGCGACCTCACGGATCTTGCTCTTCCCAGTTTGCCTGCCGATCCCTATTTTCGCGACATGCAACAAATCTTGTCTTGCATTTTCTGTACGCTTTCCTGCTGTGCCGTGCAAATGCTCTCTGGTCGAGCGGGTAACCAGGCGTCCAAAGCTTCATAACCAAGCGATGAGAAGCAGCCAACCTTGTACATACCACAACCCACTGATGATCTCCGTTACTCTGGCCTAGATTTGAACATCAGAATGTGGACTGCAGATCACTCCAACTGTGATATGTAACAGAACACAACTTCTTCTCTTCTTTCTGATGAACCTGCTTCGGTTGCAAGTTTATGGACTCTAAGACTCGGCTAACGCTTATCGTACCATAACCCACCGCAAACCCATCGTGAAATTGATCTATATTCGGATAGAGCAATGCAGATCTCTGCCTTGCGACATGCAACAAAAGTCTCACTTCAACTCTTCTCATCCTTTTCAGGTCATCAGATGGCTCACAGTGACGAATTGGCAGCTCACGATGCCGGTCCCGAGGACTTGGTATGGAAGTTTCCGCCCAAGGGCGTCAACAGCGCTCTCTAGCCGAGCGCCTCCTCAGCTCACTTCTCACTCTCGCCCACCACTCAGAGACACCTACATATGCCGAATATGGACTTTGGATGGGCGATCGTTGCAGACGTGCAACAAAAATTCAACTCAGCGGGTATTTGTGAGTTGGTGTTTCATGATGCACAGAATCCTGTTGATCGGGCTGAGCGAGATGCAGGAAAGTTGAAGATCTTCATCTGTCGCGCCTTATGGGGAGGAGGTCTAGACTTTGCCCAAGACCCTATCCGAGCTGGCGATCGCCATTCGATTTGCAACAGTTTCAAGTGTTTTGACTTCATCCACCAAACATATGTTCCTCTAAGTGAAGCTGTAACCAGGCCCAAGGCTTTTCCAACTGACTGTTTGATCAAACGGCCCACGTGGCGGGCATCGAATTTCACGCTGTACACCTAACGCAGTAACCATTCACACGACTAACGAGCGAGATCATCCCGTATCTCGATCGCTCCAAACGGCGACGATCTCTTTTCCTCGACTTGCAACAAACCATTTTCATGATGCTATTCTCATCCACTCATCTCCGTCCCGTGCAAGTCGGTTCTTCATGGTAGCATGTGGGAATCCCCTCGTGGTCGCCAAGCGCCCTGTGGCTGCAGAGTCAAGGCAGGATCAAGCGACAAATCAAGGCAGAATCCGTCTGGGGCCGCAAGCCATCAAGCCTCACGACATCTCGAGCGTTCTGAAGGCTGCTGATCGTTTTTTGCGATTTGCAACAAAACAATTGAAGATTCAGACTTCAAAGTCTCATCCGTGTCTCGCGCTCTTCAAGAGTTCGGATGACCAATGGAAGCCGTATGATAGGCCCAGCGAAACGATCAGTCTGGGGTAAGGAGATGTCATGCCATCAAAGCATACAAATGTGCTCTCGACCAGTCCAAAATACCGCTTTTGGACCCCGAAATGCCTGGGCAAAACTGCGACATGTAACAGAACAGCTACTGTCTTCAACAGATGTGTAACCCTATCGTTCACCTGTTCAATCTATGCAAGCAAAATACTAGTAGAGGATCAGTTCCGAAGCTTCCAATACCTGAGCTTTCTTCTCGCAAGGAAATGCACGCGAATGCCTGAGGATCATCAGCCTCAACCTTCCATCTCTAACACTCCGGATCTTGCTGATCATTTTGCGATTTGCGACAAAATTCATGCCCTTCAAATAATCTTACAAAGCTACGAATCATTTCCTTCACAGTCCCCAAACTTCTGGCGATCTTCTTCAGATCGTTGTGTTCCATAAATAACAAACCCGCCAGCCCGCATCGTGAGGTTGCATGTAACGGGAAGGACGGCGGATCTGCACCGTGCCACATGCTCTCGAGCACTCGAAATGTGGACGATCATTTCTGCGACTTGCAACAAATTTTTGCTCGTTCGCAATTAAGTCCAGTTTGGGATGAGAATATCACGACTCACGAGGAGAAACCTGGTTCAATAATATATGTTCTCTGAAGTAGTCCAAACCGTCCTAGATGACTTAGACGAAGCTCTTCACGGGCCACAAGATTCCTCTTGGCCACACTTCACTTCCTCCTCACGGACTGCCGTCACGACACCCAGGAGCAGGGCAAAAGTTTCAATGAGCAAATTCAACAGATCATTCTACTTCTCTCGCTGGATCCCGCTCCAGACAACGGCGATGCCGGTTCTCCGCTGTGGTCTCGGACCGTCCACCTTGAACCCCTTTCCACCAATTCCGACGTCTCCGCCGTACCCTCGTATGCTCTCCACCACTCATGTAAACTATCGACGACATGCAGACAAGATGTCTGGGCGATCATCTCGACGCACAACAAAAGAATTCCCATTACTTCAAAAACACGAGTAAGTCTCATGTCTTGGACTTTTGGTCCCCAACAGGATCCATACTTCCGTCTTGGTACCTTGAGAATTGGTGAGAATTCCCCTTTCCAAGCTTCTAAAGTTAAAAAGCTCCGCGACAGGAGCCTGGGCGTGGCATTCGATTTGCAACAGAGTCCTCTTCCCACCGATTTTAAGCACTTGGCATATCTAACAGAAATTCCAATTCACGCAACAAGGCGTGCAAGGCTGAATCGAGGGCCGTCCTCGGGGGCTTGATCCCTCCCGCTGGCCCATTCATTTAAGGCTGAAGGCTCCATCTCAAAAAGGCAAGAAAACTGGGCAAAAATCGCGACGCCGAACAAAAACTTTCATCCTGCTTTTGTACAACGCAATCTCGATCACAGCTTAGCAGAGGTGGTATGGCTTACTTGCGGGGAGAGCTGGCCAGCTCTATTGCCGTTCATATGCCGCTGTGAAGCGCCCTCCAGCTCCAATCACGAGAAAAGCTTGCTGGTGCTCTAGGACCCCAAATAGGCAAGTAAACATGACCAAAAATTGTCGACGTGCGACAAAGCCAGCTTTACTTCTATATTGAGTAATCTTCTATGCATAGAAGACACGAAGAAGCTCTAAATTTTCATGCCGTGACCTTTAGGCTTTCGCGGGTCAGGTGAAATAAAAAAGTAACATGGCGGGGAAGGATGCCCATCCAGGCTCTCCTCAGCTCATCTCTTCCATCTCAAGCGCTCCATATGCAGCTTTTGGACCCTTGGAAAGCTGGGCGGGAAGTTCGACGTGCGACAGTTTCTCATCTTCTCGAGACATCCATACATATTTCACAGAATTCAGAGCTTTCAGCCTTACTAGGTAGCAACTCCGCCATCACTTGCTGTCGGTGAAGAAATCCCATCAATCATCATCAGGGAGTCTAGATACCTTCCCCAGCAGCAGGCATGTCAGCCCAGGCTGCAAACGAGCCCTGCGGAAAACCAATCTCGAACGCTCTCTCCTCAATTTCTCAGAGCACTTTGATCCCTGGAAATTCTCGGCATAAATGTCGTCGTGCAACAGAAATCTTAATCTCTTCATCTAGGACATTACCCAGCAAATAGAAAGACCCAAAAAATTTGGGAGCACGCCGTTATGAAGTACGGATATCTCTTTCCTGCAGCAAAACCGAGCAATTCCCGCGGGCCGCTCTGCCAGCAACTCAGCGTGCCGTTAAGCGGCTTGGGCCGATATAAGCCCGCCTGTAAGGCTCCCCCCTACGTGCCTGTAAACCAAGACGCCTTCAGAACCCGAATCTTATTCTTTTTCTGGTAAGTTGAGGCTGGGCGGAAATCTCGATTTGCAACAAACTCTTTCAAAGATGTATACGCGTCCTTTGATTGCTGCAATTTAGCTATATTGTTGATTGCCACAAGGACTTCAGCCATATTACGGCAGTATGAACGGTACGTATCGTTGCCGAGCTTCCCCCGTATGCTGTACCACTTTCCTTCTGTCACCACGATCTGGGAAGACATATTGGAGCGGGTGAGTTCTGGGCAGTATTCGGGAAGGCTCGGCACGGATGTCGACGAGCAACAAACATTGAATCTTTGGTAATGGAGTTCTTGGGTTGGGTGGTTGATGTTGGAGTCGGGAGGTGAAGGCATGACCCGTGGTCTGGAGCCGCATCTCGTCAGCCTCAACCCAAGCACTTGAAGATTCTTCAACTAGGCTTGACTTGCTTGGGGAAAGCTCGGCACGTACGTCGATCCGCAACAGAAATCTTTGACTTCCGGATGGACATTCCTACTTGGTTTCTTTTTCCTGCGTGGAAGCCTCGATACGAATACGCTGTTTCTGCTTCTGCACAGTCTAACTACTTCCTACATGACGCCTCACCTGACCGCATCTCACCACCTCCCTTCCCAATTCTCAAACCGCAAAAACAACTCTTCGACTCCAACTGCCTTCTGGAAAGTTCGGCACAGTCGACGCGCAACAAAGATTTGATTTGAATACCTGGGTAAGACGTAAGGGTGTTGTAGCTGTCTTACTCGCTTCCGCAATACTCGCTTCTCATCTCACTTACGGACGTACTCCAGATATGGGGATGGGACACTCGGCCGAAGACGTCGCGCAACAAAAGATACGTCTGCTTGCTTTTATGACTGTTCTGGCAATGATTGGGCATGTTGCTGATTCTAAGGAAAGTCATGTCTTCATGCCTCGGCGTCCGGCGCATGAAGGCCAGGCCTGGAACATGTCTCGGCACCAGATCTTCATGTCAACCTCAGTCTCAAAATTGAGTCGGAGATTTGAGCTGCTTGACTAGCCGTCAGCTTCTTAATCCCAGCACGGAGTTTTCCAATGTCTTAAATGGGTGCGTGTCCGCATCTAGGTAGTCGGCACATGTACTTGCAGCCTTTACAGAAAGGCCCGGCCCGGCCCGGCCCAAGCCCTTCGTCGTGCAGCAAAGCTTCTTCACCTCTGGGGTGCAGGAAGAGGTGAGGGTCTGACCAGAGCTGGTATGCCATAGCTTTTCTTCAATGGCTTTGTGTAACTGCAATGTAGTTCGATACAGAGACAGAGAATGGTCTGGCCAGAGGATCGTTGTGCAACAAAGCTGGGATGAGACTTCACTTCTCATTTCTTTCTTCGTAATAAAGGAACATAACGTATTGTATGGCACCGTTCACAGCTCTGCATCCATCTTTCTTCCTCCAAGGATCAAGCACCCGGTGTCATTTTGGGAAGCTCAACTTTCTGAGCATCTCATGTATCTGGGTATTCTATACTTATGGATGTCTCACGTTTGTGGATACTTCACGAGCACAATGCAACCAAAGTTCAAGGCCATGGCCATGGAAAGCGCTTTCATTCTAGACGAAATATGCTGATACACATCTGAGATTTTCACAAACATGAGATATTTTATTCCCTGGATGTCTCTCCCGCCGCTACTGTTAGTCGAAAGACCGTAGCAAGAGGCCACGGTGGGCCTGTGCATTCGTTGGCAGGACGACCGCGAGATATCTCTGATCCCATGGGTACCTCAGGTTCATGAGTATCTTAAGTTCCATGGATATCTATTCACTGTGAATCTCTCTGACACTATCGCTTCGATTCAAGCCTTGGTACGCACCCAAGTCCGAGTTCAAGGCTTCCTCTTCCACCTTCCACTTCTGTGCATCCAAGCACAAGGCTCTCAGCAAGGCTTCGCCTCAAATATCGATTTGCAACAGAAAATCAAGCGAGGCTATTCTCTGCCAAGTCCGAGACATCAAATACTTTTTCTTCAGAGGCCATTGCTTCTCCCAGACCAGATACGTGGGGCCATATAGCGAAGACTCTAAATGACATGGAATTATATTTACCCATGGGAGACTCTTTCTCTCCTCCCACTCTTTTCTGCCACTTAAAGAAAGAGTACAGCATATTTAATTTTGATTCATCCTTACCGGTTGAAATCTGCCTCTCATTTAGTTTGAATCGTCGCTTAAATCTTGCCAATCGTGCAACATTCTGCTGTCTTCAGCGGACTAGCTTGCAACCGTAATTCTGCCTCTTAACCAAATGTTCCTTTCCACTTTCATTCTCCAACTCGTCCGCTCTAGCTCACCAATCTCACTTTAACAATCGTGCATCAGTTCTGCTCTCATTATTACCCGTGCTCACTACATTGATTCCACCTTTGGTGCAAACCTTTCTTCACCACTCTTATTCTTCCCCTCGTTTGTTTGACTCGCCACTTTAATCTTGCTACACGTGGATGAATTTTGCTGTCCTTACTGGATTTGCTTGACATCTTAATTCTATCTTTGTTCCCAATCTTCCTTTAACACTCTCATCTGCCACTCTTCTGCTCTAAATAACCACTCTGATTTTGTCAATGGTGTAGGAATTTTGCTCTCCTCGCTGCATTCGCTCACCATCTGTTCTACTCCTCGTGGAGAGCTTCTACATTACCATGTTAATTCTGCCTCCCTTGTAAAACTCTCCTCACCACTCCCACTCTCCTATTCGTCTGCATCAAATTAGCACTTTAATCTTACTGATCATATATTAATGCTACCCTTATTACCACATTTGCTCGCCATTTTCACCCTGCTCCTCGTTGAGGTTTTCCCATTATCTTGACCATATTGGTTTTACCTCTCGTCTCTTCCACTTTCTCCCAACCTAGAGAGAATAGAACCGAGCACGCCTCAGTAAGAATCAATTTCTCCACACTAACTCTTACCCTCTTCAGGAAGCTTCAGCGGCCCTCTCTTGTTCTGGAATAAACAGATGATGAGAGGCATAGAGCTGCGATGTTTCGTGCCATTCCCTCTATCACTTATTCTTCTGTACACAACTGGAGGAGCCTAAAAGCCAGCTTGTAGGCCCAAGAAGTAAAGAGTTGGCCAACCACCACCATGCGCAGCATTCCAGAGAGACTGCGGTGCAATAATCTTTCAAGTTAAGACATCAATCTCACAGAGCTTGGCGGCGTGCCTTAGCTGCATTGTAGCTGCATCAATTCTGAAGGGCCTCTTAGATATGGAGGCCCGTCGTATCCTTTGTGAATTATGGTCGATGTTGGCTGCTACCGTCAATGTTGAAATTTTCCAGGAGACGGGATGGAAGGGTGGGTAGTAGGCTTCTCATCTCTACCTGGGTACGTTTTATCATCAATTGTATCAACTGTTGTCATAACACTTGCTGCCGTCGTTTTGTTAGCCGATTCTTCGCCTCTTTGCCCTATGAGCTGGCTTTTAAGCTCCTCCAGTTATACACAATCAGAAGATATTATTTCAATTCATCTGTAGCTCACTTCACATCAAACTCATAAGATAGAGAAGACAAGAGTATTGCCGTCAAGTCATTGATTCAATTTGCCTCCTATCCACCCTGCCAACCATGTTTGAAGACTCCGTACCTAACAGCAGAGCCGAGCTATCGAGATTATCAGCGATTCTCCAAATTCTCATCTGATTTGGTCTATGCAATAAGACATCCTCCTAGCAACTTCCGCAGCACCGAGAACCGCCGCATGCAGTGGAACTGAGTCTCCTCCTCTACCCCGCCTCCGCTCCTCCACATCCACACCCTCTATCAGCAAGGAAAGTACAAATCCACCGCTCCATGTATGAATGCCATTGAGGCGCCGCGCTCACTACCACCCACGGTGCTTATCCAAAGCTCCTTGCGGCGGCTGGAGCAAAAAAAGAAAATCAAGGTGTTCGCAAAAGTAAAGGCTCAATCATCGGTTTTCGGTGTTAAAAGGAAATATTCGTCGTAAAGAGGGTATATCCACCGAGGTATCATTCGTGTTGTGTGATTGTGCTCATACCGAATTCCTGTGCTGATACAGTTGTTTTTTTTGCTGGTCGAATCGTTCGTAATGTTGACAGGCAGGTTTCATGAGTCCATCGCTTGAGGTGCTGACTTTGGCTTTCGTGGTCCGCCCTTCAAGCTCTTGACGCGGGAGAGGAAGCCACCCCCAGTCTTAGGTGTTGGTGCTATTGGCTCTCCACTTCCACTTCCATCGCTGGTAACACGTCTCTCGAGTGGGTTTCCGAAGCGGCGGGGACTGCTTGGTGCTCTGGTGCGACCAACTGGTTTCTCTGGCTCAACAATCGTAACGCTCTCCTTCTTGGTATTGATCACATCATCGCCCTTGCTGAATTCGCTGAAGAATGGGTTCGCCTCACCAACTTTGGTATCGCCTGGAGTAATAGCGTTTGGAGACGTGCTGTTGTAGACACCCTCAGGACTTGTAATTCGTCCAGATGGGCCAAAGTCGCGTCGAGTGCTGTTCATGCCACGAATCTTCTGAGCCAATGATTTCTTTCGGGAAAGACCACCATCAGTTGGAGATGTTGCTTGCTCACTTTCACGACGTTGCATGGCAGTTCTCGAAGCTGGTGCACCTTCCAAGAAAGTGGATGTGCCCAAGCCAAGCGTCTCCTCTCCATGGATGGGTTCAACACGGGTAGTAGCGCTCTGAATGTTCGGGTCTCGTCCACCACCACTGGGTCGATTAGCTCCGTTGCCATACGGCTCGAAACCTGTGTAATTGACACCTCCCTTGGAATAATCCTTGAAAGCTTCCTCGTCATTATTGCCCAAGAAGGTCGCGTGATCAGGTCTCTTGTTGAGTGGTCCTCCACCTCCAAGAACGTTGTTCAAAGAATCCTTGGGGAAAGCTTGCATTGGTGCACGTCTGCTTCCCTTACGGTTTCGGTGAGGGTTGCAAGCGTCAAATGGCCCATCGTGATGGAATACTGTTCCGGGTCAGCTGCTGTGAATTTACATGTGAAAACAAATACTCACATCCTGTGCCATATATACTCGTAACATCTAATTTATCGATGATATCTAACTTTCTGTCTGGCCGTCTAGGCTTGTCCTTGCTATCTCGATCCTTGTGTCGACGCTCACGACGCATTCTATCTTGGCGCTTCTTCTCTTCAGGATCGAGATCCGGAATGGTGAACTTGCTGGATCGGGATATCACTGAGGAATCGGAGTTCCGTCGTGCGCGTCGCTCTGGCTTTCGAGGGGATGAGGAGGTTTCCTTCGGGTCGGCAAATATGTCTAGCTCTCCAGAAGGCTTGGGTTTGCTCGAAGACGGTCCTGTTCCTGCTGCATTCGCGGCAGCCTTTCGAGCACGCATTGCCTCTTCCTGTGAACGAGTCGGACGATGTCGAGGAGGACCTTGAGGTCGGACATTCTCTGGCCCTGCTGCTGCTGAATATGGCGGAGGCATGGCACCGCCAGTATTCGATCGAGGAGGAGTTGGTCGCTTGCCGTTACCGCTGGTAGTTGGCTTATCATTCAGGGTGAGATTGTCCTGCAGGGCCAATGTCAGTGATCTCGGTTCCTGATAAGGGGAAATATTTCGGATGACTTTGGGAATGTCCCTGACTTTAATGAAGGCAAGGGGGAATGTTTTTTGAGCTCAAATTAAATGACGTACAAATAGATCGGCTGCATTGCCAGTCAATGCAGGTCTTGGCGGAGCCGTAGCGTCTGTTGCGAAGGACATCTTGTCTGGTGATGCGAGAGGTTTAGTGGAGATATCGTTGAGAAATGGATTTCGTGATATTGGTCGCGGAGGAGGATCGAAGGGAGATCTTTGACCATCTGATAATGCAGGTGACGCTGCTCGATTGCGAAAGGGGTTGTTGGAAGAAAGGTTGAGAGTGAGTCCTGGGGATGGACGAGAGTCTATAGCACAAACATGATCCTCGTTAGCCTTCGACTTCATGCATGCCCATGATGGTGATTTGGGGGGGCTTTGAAACGGGGCGATTGCTAACATGATACGCCCAACACCATGATAAGTGGGGAGGGGGGTAGATGTTGTCGAAGCGCGCTCAAGGAATATTGCTTGATTGACAAGGAGACTGACCTGCTTGACCTGGTTGGGCGAGCGACATTGTGGCGATGGTCGCAGAGCCCAGGATTAAAATTTGGTCGTCGTAATGGATCGTCCCCGGCGGTGAGATGGCCGTGGGAGTGGATTCGAGGGGTTTTGGTTCTCTTGGATATCGCACGCGTGTGAATTGCGTTCGAAGTGGGAGGAGTCGATGCTCGAGCGTTGACGTGAACTGCAGGCGGTGTTTGCTTTGTCTGGGAATTCCTTAGCGATAGCGAAAGATGGCAAAGGCAGGCCAAGACGAATCGGCGGTGCTGTGCTTGTGGAACCGCTACTGCTAGATCCCCAGGCCAGAAACCAGCGCCTTAAGAGTGCCTCCCGTATCGAGTACCGCCTGCGCTGTGCGTTTTGCCTTCAAAAGACGAATCCAGGAACCTGAGGAGATAATTGGACTAGCGATCGATGAACTACTAAATGCGATTCGCCGCTGAGGGGCGTTTGAAAACTTGGGATGATTGTTTTTTGGCGGAGTGAGGAGGAGAGGGGCGTTTCTGAAGTTGAGCTGAACTGTAGGAGGTGCGGTACTGAAGCGCGGGCCCTTTCTTGGAACTGGTAACTGAACTCGTCGCAGACGTCACCACTGGTGTATCCAAATGGCTGCTGATATTATGACATGCGATTCAATACCGGAGAGAGATGCAGATGCGATTCCTAGGTGAAATAACGATCGAACACTGCTGGTACAAAAGGAAGTACTTCGTAGTAGTTTGTGTTTGTGATAGTATTTCAAGATGGTTCGTGACTTCGTTCTTGCGAGGTCGAGGGCTTGAGAGGGAGCTGCTTTCTTCATGTCTCGATGGGAAGGACCCTGAGCCACCAAAGTTAAAAGAGATCCAGTTTTACGGGGAAACCTTGCGAATCACCGCACTAAACTACTCTAGAAGCATAATTTTGCATAAAAAAGGGGTAAATTGCTGCTGAATCATCGTATTCACTGGCAGTGATTGGTGGACTTGATTTGCCCCTGAATGTCATCCACCAAAGCTTCTTCCTGTTCTGGTAAATGGAGGGCTGAACAGTGGGGAGAGCATTCCACAAGGCTAAAGTGGTTAAAAAAGCGCCTCCTGAGTGGCATGTCTCCAACCACAGCATAGCGGGCACAGAAACAGCATCACGAGCTCTTCTCAATGCGCAAAATGGGCTTGAAGGTCATGCTGGGACTGGCGAAGTCTCATCGCTATTTTCTTTTGAGATAGCGGTGCCGCTGCAATATCTTCATGAGTACTAGATCAGCTCACGAGGCGTCGTGGGGTAGTAACGTCCCGTATATCTCCGCCCGCCGGTCACTCGTAATTTCCTGGGCGCTCGTATATTTAAAAGTCTCGAGGAGTGTCAAACGTGGTGGAGAAGATTGGCCTCGATCGTCACCTTTGCTCGGTTGGCGAGGGGAGCGGTGAAGTAAGATTACATAATCTCTCTGCAGTTTTGGCAATCTGCATAAATAGGGGTAACGAGAGCACTTTGTTCTCCAAATTCAAAAAGTTCAGATGAAAGGAGAAAGTCATCTATTCATAGGCCCTTAAAATTCAAGTGAAGCGTCCGATGATATGCCCTCAAATGCTCTTACTTGAAACCAGACGTAACCGCTAATCTCGAAGCTCCCTCCGAGATATACAGTTTATGCCCCCAAGCAACGCATATGCCCGCGTACCTGCGTATATTACTGCCAGATATATGTAGTTATGCAAGCCATTTGTAGCATGCACGTGGCTGTTTTTGAATTTCGGCGTAAACTTGAGGTATTCTCGTCAGGCCAATAATCGCCCGCTTAGACGAACTTCTTCAGCCTTGTTGGCCCCAGCATCTGGACTGCTCCAACTCCAGCCTCGGCCTCCGCTTCTTCTCAATAGCACATCTCGCGCGAGAAGGGAAGTTGAGGAGACATGGCTTCCAACTCTTCGCCACAGGATATCTCGATGACAAAATGCCAGACACCGCCACCCATTCCAGATGAAGAGCCCAAATATGGGGGCTTCACGCGCTTTGAGATTGAGTTGGAGGTACGTTTCATGCATGATATCAGATACTCAGCTCCTCTTCTACCCCACTCCTTATCCGATCTCTTGCTATCATTCCCTTGAACAACCTTCTTCCGGCGATTCGCTCAACAGTCTCTAATTCGCTGCCAGTTCGTCCAATCCCTAGCCTCACCTCACTACCTCAATCATCTGGCGTCCCAAAAATTCCTCGAAGATCCTGCCTTCATTGCATATCTCAGCTATCTGCAGTACTGGTCACAACCTCCTTACACGAAATACTTGACCTATCCGGGACCGACGCTCAAGAACCTTGAGTTGCTGCAACAAGAAAGATTCAGGGCAGACATCCTGAGTCCAGAGACAGTTAACAGGCTCATCGAGGAAGGATTGAAGAAGGGCTTGGAGGGCCCGGGGAGTTGAATGGATATCACAATAGGCGCAGAAAGGAATATCAGATACCCGGCGTTTGGGAAACGGTTTTCACTCAGAAATGGACTACGCAAAATAGGATATTGAGATTTCGACTCAATGAACCAATCTTTTTGCAAAGCTATGGGAATCTTGTGAAATGCACCGCAAACGTTCCTTCCTCCTTCCAAACGCCTCGCTGAAATGCATCAAATAAGTCGCAACCTCCATCCACAGCTCCACAGCTCCACTTCATACTCTCAATTCTCTCTCCATCGATGCCCACATGTCATGCACTGCAACATCATTAGCACAATTCTTCCCCAATCCTCTTCTACTAACCTTGAAGAAACTCGTCATAGGCTCATCCGCACTCCTAATCTGCACCTGGAAGAAGGCACCCTCCTCCCCATCACATCCTTCTTTCGGACACTGCACCTTCATCTTATCCGCATTGTCCCAAGCCCCTGGTCCGCCAAAAACATCTTCCCTCTCCTGCCGCACCACTTTCCTCTTTTCGTAATACTTCTTCTTGATGCCCCATGCAAATGGGCAGCTCTTGCATTCCCAGCGGTTTCTGCTCACATTCGTGCCATTAGCAGACTTTTCGACGGCCGTGCCAATGGACAGTATATTGCTGCAGTTTGGGCAGACTTGGAGGGGTCAATTAGCTTGAACGTTGAATCCGAGGAGGGGTAAGGATGTACAGAGTAGGACCATCTTGAACTCTTGTTGACACAGCCAGAACTTTCAAGTTTCGACCCAACGTATGTGTGCACGATTATTGGAAAAAGGCGCACAAGCAGTTGGATTTACTCAATTCCTGAGTCAAAAGTTCCCGCCCAAAAATGTCATCGGCGAATCTAAACGCCGGAGCAGGGTCCCGAAAATGGCGCTAAGCTTGTTTGAGAGGCTGAAGCATTTCAACCTAAGTCTTTCGCGCTCAGTCGCAACTCTCTCATCACCTCTCAGGATCTCTTGTTCTTGTACAGCAGATCTGAGTACCACTCCGCGATCCTCCGATCGCACCCACTACGCTTCACACTCGTTGAGTGTTGTCCTATTACAAGGTACGTATGACCTTGAACCTGCAATTGGTATCAAGCACGCGCCAACACAACTATTCGGACAGATCGCGCCCTTCAAGAAAGAAGAAAAGGTCGACAAGATGGCGGATATCCGAGCAAACCCTGAGCAGGATCAGGAGCATGAGGTAACTTTATATATCTCATTTACACCTCCAACCTCGCCGTCATATGTCTCAAACCCCACCATCTCTCTTATTTCTTCTGCCTCTCATCCGAGAAGCTATATCTGCCACCTACGAATATCTCTACTTATATCCCCAGAGATCTAACACTCAATTTCCTACAGGGTGCTTCTCCCGGAGAGCTTCTGATTGAGGCCGCGCGTCGGAACAACACGGATCTGTTGAAAGATGTTATTGATGGCTGTGGTAGTGTTGAGAAGGCAGCTCAGTTGCTCAACGAGACCAAGACAGTGTTGGGCAACCATCTCTACCATGAGGCTGCGTTGAGAGGAAACTGTGAGTAATCATTTCAGGGGCTCGCTACCCCTTTTCTTCCACCAGACCGCAAACTTCAACTTTACTTCTGCGACGCAGAACGATCTACCGCCTCGACATTGAACTTCAGATGGATGAAAGCTAATACTCACTCTCAGACGAGGTCATTGACATGCTCCTTGACCAAGAAGGCTTCGAGTGTGACCCCATCTCCCGCGTCGAAGGCGACAGCCCCCTCCACTCCGCCGTCCGCTACATCAATTCCATGACCGAGTCACAACCCAATAACCCCGACGTTGAGGCATTCACTCAGGAGTTCATCGGTATGATGATCGAGGCCGGCTCTGACCCCCGTATCCGCAACAAAGCAAACCTCACCCCTTACCAGCTCACGGATCCCCGCAATACCAAGCTGAAGCAACAACTGCAAGACGCGGTCGACGTTGAGCAAAACCGAGGTGATTTCGTCGTTGCTGAGGAAGAGGTGGAGGAAGATGATGACTATGCTGGCTCCGGCAGTGATAGCGACTTCGATCCTGAGGAGTATAAGCGAGAGAAGGAGCGACGAGAACGCGAGAAGAAGGTAATGGCGAACGGAACTGGTGGCTCATAAGCTACCAAGTCCTCTTTCTCCGAACCAACTTTTCAAAAATGATGATTGCATGGGAGTCAGGATTGATTTGTGGATACGAGACGGCGTTATGGTTTACTTCATATCTGCATAGCGTGGCTGTGGCTGGCTTGCTACTCGGAATAGATCAGATTCAAGGCATGAATGAAAAGCGATTACTTGAAGAGAAGATTTTGAAAATATATTGAGGTCAAAATGGTTTTGGGATTCAGAGGTAAGTCTTCGCTGAGACAGTCTCACCAAGCTTCTGATTTTCAGCCCGAGGGAAGTGCTGAAAGTCAGGGCACCAGTATGCTTAACCAGTTATGAGAGCCTATATAAGGAGTCCGTGCCCTTGTCAATAGTCGATATAACGGCCTCATACCCTCTAAACTTCTGTCCTCAATGGGCGAGGCCAAGAGTAAAGACAAGAGCAGGCAAGAGGGGAACAGAGCTTGTTACTTCTAGTTGCCTTACACTTCAACCCACTAAAGCAAGCTGCATCTAGTAGATGGACTCCTCTGTTCACCAATTTCCTATTGTCAGTCTGAAGAATTGATAGCAAGTCTGAATTCGACAGTAAGACTGAGCTTGACAGCAGGTCTGAAATCGACGACAGCAAGGCAGTGGTCATTAGCTGCGAATAGTCTGTTTATTAACGGTGTTCTTCCTGTACTGCACGATCCTGACCCTTCTATCTCAGCCTCCACTTACATGGTTTGAAACCAAGGCGGCATCGTACCCGTGCTTCTTCTCTCAAGCCGTTTTGTTGGGTTCTAAGTCTCTCATCTTCAAGAAAGCTAAGCTTAAATACTACAAGCATTAGACTATCTTCGTTTCTGTACTATCCAGGCGTCTTAATTAAAGACGAGATACTTGACCAGTTTCATCAGTTGTGTTCGTACCAGATGTCGAGCAACGATACAACGGCCTTCACACCCCTCTAAACTATGACCATCAAGATTCGGTATAATGGGAAAGGGAAAAAAGGGAAGAGAGCCTGTTGTGCTTAAGTCACCTTATACTCAATCTCTCTGAGCGGGCCGTCACTAGACGGATGATAGGTGTAGCAGTCAACCTCACCTCCCTACGTATACTTACCCTTTGTCCTTCTTTTTTCAATTTAGCAGCAAATCTGAGATCGACGACAAAGTCTGCATTTGACGACAGTCAGCTGACAGAGGTTGCTGCAACTGCTCAAGTGGCAAAGATTGAAGCAGCTCCCCGCTCTAAGCTACATCTCCCTGAACCCGTCAACCTCGCCTCCTCTAGACTGAAACTATTCTATGTCATACTCATACTTCCTTTTGCTATTGCACCGGTAGAACATTGTTGGTTGAGTCTTCTCAGATTGAGAAAGCAAGGCTTAAATGCTGCGAGCATCAGCTTGCCATCTAGGGCTAGGCCTCTGCCATCCAGCCGCCTTGGTCAAGGGCAGGACGCTTAACCAATTTCGTCACCTGTGGTCTGTGCCTGACATCGAGCGACGATTTAACGGGCACATCTTCTGAAATGTGTCTATCAAGCATCAGGGGTAAGTTGAGCGAAGGCATGGGGGAAACAGAGCCTGTTGCTCTTTAATAACCTTACATTCCAATCACTTTGAGCAGTCACAAGACAGTCAAATTGTGTAGTAGCATACCTCCTCTCCCTCCTACAGTTATCAGTCTTTCTCTCTTTTCAAGAATTGGCGGCAAATCTGAAG
The DNA here is from genome assembly GCA_001625345.1 of Cairneyella variabilis. Classification (NCBI taxonomy): domain Eukaryota; kingdom Fungi; phylum Ascomycota; class Leotiomycetes; order Helotiales; genus Cairneyella; species Cairneyella variabilis. Next base: position 45,978 of record AYLM01001010.1, on the reverse strand, counting down.
ACGACAGCACATCAAAATATAACAGCAGAGAGCTAAGCTAGATATAACTTGCTCCAAATTATCTAGGGAGCAAGAGCAATAGCAGTTACACTGCACTAAGCTGCACTATCATCAGCTCATCGACTTCGCCTCTGGTCCGCTGACGCCGTCTCTCCATCTCTTTCTGCTGCTCTAGACTTGCCTGAAGGATTTCTCATTTCTTGGCGTGTGGCGCACTGCTTTATACTCTATGTTCTGCGGTAGGCCCAAAACATTTTTGAATCCCAAGATACTCTTTGCTAAGACCGTCTAACCAAGCTGCTGAAGGCCCGGAGCAAACCACCAACGCCCGTGGGAAATCTTTGTTCAGATAATCTCTCCAAGCGTCTTAGTATCTAGAGAGCCTCAAGGTCAGGAGAGAAGTACCAAAGGGCCAGGACGCCAGTACGATTTACCGGTTTTGTGAACTGCGGTCGGTGCCGCAGGTCGAGTGATGATTTAACAGTGTCATGCGTCTGGCTTACTTAGCAACAAGTGGCTTGAACGTTGGTGAAGAGACCAAGACCTGTTACTCTTTGGTCGCTGCACGCTAAGCCTTTCATCGGCAAGATGCAGTGTGGTATGTCGCCGCAGTCGATTCGCCGTCCTCACCCGCTGTTTTCCCCTTTCGTCACTCTCCTTTCAAGCATCGACGGCACTTCTGGATTCTACGGCAAACCCGGAATTGACGACAGAAATACGGGAGAAATAGTAATATTGGTACTAGTAGTAAGTTTAAAGCTCTATTACACTGACACATCTCTTTCACTCCCATCTGCGGACACTGTGTCCGTCTTTCCTGCCTTTCAAGCGTTGCGTCGATATACTCTTCGGTCTGCTTTTTGCGTACGTTGTCATTTTTTTGCCGGGCACACTGACCGCTTTATACCTAGGTAATTTGCCTTCTGCTTTGCGACCGATCTGGCTTGCGTTACTGGTTGTCCATTCTGCTTTTTAGATGTAAGTGCATATTTTCTTTCCGACCTTCAAGTATTGAGGTCTATGAAATCACCCCAAGTTACATCTGCTGCTATACTAATGTTTATATTAGCCACATCCAACTCGTCAAACGTAGCTCAGCTTTGAGAATACATGATTTAGAAAGCATTTTCGCGGATGTCTCTTGGGACGGATGGGAGAAAGCATGGGAAAATGCTATACTACTATGAGCGGGGCATTGGCAATGAGAAGAGATGATAATGAAGGGGGAATTGACAGTATAGAAGAAATTGGAAATAGTCAAGAATGGATATGCGAAAGGATTATGACAACTCTATGAGTAGCACAGGTTATGGCATCTCTACAGCAATTCGCTGAACTCCTGTCAACCCAGCACCACTTGCGGCGGAAGCCATAACTATGTAATCCACCCATGCGGTCCTCCTTCAGAATTGGGCTCTGCTTTTGGAGCAGAGGCCCGTGCACCACTATTATATACTAGTGGCTCCGTGGAAAGCTGGCCTAAATGAAGCTATGCATGTGATGTGCAACTGAAAAGAAATGCTTAGCTCTGCTGATACTGGGGAATAAACAGTGAATAGAATATTTGAATAAGTAAAGTCCATGAGACTGAGACCAGGAAAATTTACTTATAGTATGCATTAAGCTACCTGATGCTCGCCACCTAGCCTGATGGTGGCTCGCTTAGCTAAAAGGGGGGCTAGCCGCCTAAGCCATTAAAATATATATTGTAGGAAACTCCTGATGGGACGCTTCCTTCAGAGACCTACTTAGAGTGCGCCTGCAGATTTCTGCTCTGCAACTCTTGTGGCCGTTTAATTCACTCATAGCGCCTAACCCAATCAAGTAATGACTACCATGGCTACAGACAAGGCAATTTGATCATCGCTCTCAATCACTGCGCATATGATTAATCACAGACATGGATTCTCCAAATCAAATACGACTTCAGCCTATTTAACAGCACTGTTCCACACCTCTATGCTCCTCCAAAGGAAAGACAACAATCTTACACAATGGAGCTAGACTCTTCCAACTCTCCACTCGCTCCTCCTAACGCTTGCGAAGAACCTCCACAACGCATAAATTCCTTCCCAAACCCTCACCGCTCCGAATCTCTTCTCATGTGCATAGATCACTAAGTCCTTACCCTCGCTCTCGAAGTCCCTCCTTACCATGACAAGTACAAGAAGCAGCACCAGCTGGTTTCAAGTCTTGCCTAAGTACAGTTTTGACCTGCTGCTGTGTTCAAGGTCCAGAGCATGGTAAGACATGCAGCAGTAGGGCGAGTTCTTGAATAGATTTAATTAAGGAAAAGACCATAGGAACAATGGTATTCTCTCGAATTTGGCGCTCTGTGGTGTGGGATTTGGGGTGCCAGAGTCGAGGTGAAGGGTGAGGACTTGATGCTTCTGTGAAACTCGAGGAATGCCGATTCGATCTTAGAGTTGGAATGTCAACATTCGAGCTCGAGACAAAAATGCCGATTTGAGATTGGGAGACTGTAGATACTTTTAAAACAACCCAGTGTTCGCTTGCTGATGCATGCCATGGAAACAAGGAATTTCGGTGTGAACATGATTTTCAGTCTAAGAGTAGTGCTCTGAACCTAGTCGTCAATTGCAATGACACTCGGCCGTTCGATCCAAGAAGTTTGTCTCTGAAGTCATGAGATTATGGAGATGAAAACCTCGCTTACTTCAACAGCGTCAATGTATCTGACGAACAGGTACTGTGAATCAGCTATGAAGCAATAGAGCACTTTATTGACTCAGAGACCTCATGCTCCCGCCGAGAAGCCCCCCACTCTGTCTATTTATCTCTCAAAGCCACCCTCTTTCCAGTGCGAGACATGTTCTTCCACTACAATAGGCCAGTATGCGCGAAGCACCCAAAAGTTCTGTATGGAAGAAGAATCTCAGAAAGAGAGACACTCCATGTCCATTGCAGATGAAGAAATAAGAACAAATTCTATTCAAAGAGTGCCCAGTCCATATCCCAATAAACCAGCTTCGAAATCACCGCCAACTGCATCTACACCAGAAAATGAGCTCAACCAACCTGGTACTTCGTCAAAAGCATATCTTACAGTGCCAGCCTCGGGGCCGTATCATGTACATCAGCGACCTGGCTCACCTTCTAGTGCCACAGCTAGGAGTGCAGGTGCAAGCCCACCTCGACCAATATCGCCTTCAGTGCCTTCACCAAGAACGCCTAGTCCAGAATCGCACCCTACGTGGGAACCGCCTAGACCGCCTTCAAATACACGGCCTCAAATGCCTCAACCGATATCCCACTCTCTGAAATCTCCACCTCCGCTCCCACACCTCGAACTCACGCCATCTGCCCGCCCTCCAAATCCACAAGTCAACTCTCGTCTAAAATCGTGGGCTCCAAGTCCTCTCCCCCAAACCAGAATTGATTCCCCGCTCTCAAGCTCCAAACCTCACACCATCAAGAACCATCATCCAACCCAAACTGCCAGCAACTCCAAGCCCCACAATAATTATAATGAAAAACAAGTGCCTGAGCTCGGTAGTCATAAACAGTGTAGAAATGGTAATGGAGAGGCAACGAGCGATGATCTGCATCAGAACTTGGAGGCGTGGTTCAAATCTCAAGAAGAAATGCAAGCCGTCACCCCAGGATCATGGCCTAGAGGATCTTCTCCTAGTCAAGAATCGATCCGCGAAGCAAGAACAGAGAAGGAAACACAGGTGCCACAGACTGCAGCTCAGACGCCTGGTCGTGGGAAAGGCCCCAATGAGTCAAGAAAAGGGGGCCAAGCGTCGGAGCGGCAACCTGTAACTCCGAGAACTAATCATGGGGAAATTCCAGGAATATCTCTTCGCCTTGCTTCTGATCAAAACCACGAGAAGAAGGCAGAAGAATCGAGAGTATTAAACGGAGGAAGTAGGCTTGCACTTAATAACCCAAGGCCCGCATCTCCAGCTCTAGCTCCATCTCCATCCCCTGCACCTCGACCAAGATTCGGCGTCCAACAATCAATTCCCAGAATACGAAACGTACTCCCAGCAGCTCCTCGCCTCGCACCACAGCCGAGAGTTGTCCCACCGTCTCAGGATAAGAAGCATGAAGAGCCTAGAGATCAGAGAAGGGAAGGAGCACACCAACCCATACCTTGCGTGAAAAATGTGATGCCACCAGCGCCAGCTTCTCGACAACGAAGTCCAGGACCACCAGCAAATCCCGAGAATAAGAGTCAAGACATATAGGAAGAGGAGGAGCGCAGCAGCAGCAAATACCAGGTGCAAAGAATGTTACACCCCCCGCTGGACGTGAGCAGAGACAGAGACCACCACCACCACCGAGACCGCAATCGAGAGCGGGGGAATGGGAATAGGAAGCAAATAGGATCCAGAGAAGGGATTCCAGAAGACTCAAGGGCTAGGAATGGAGACAGGGAGGCTGCGTGGGGAGCTTAACATATATCTCCTCAACCACAGCGCAAGCTCCGCAAGGAGAAGCCGCCATCGCTGCCAACACCGTCTGGGTGGAAAAGTGGCTGGAAATGGTTATTCTCATAGCAGACACAAAGCTGTGTAGTTTCTACAGCATAAAGACGTCGAACCACTTCCGCTGAAACTGCTCTGCTCCCTGTGACTACAGAGAGGCATAAAATTGTGCGCCACGTATCAAAAGCAGCAGACCAACCACAAAACAGCGGTGATTGGGTGTCAGATCCCCAACTTCAGCCACCCTAACTAAGCCAAAAGCCCTTGTCCAAGCACCCACCCACTCCCTCTCTCCACCTCCAGCTGCGCCGAGTCTCTATCGAAGCCGCCAGCTTAGCCCACCATTCATCTTCTCGTACTCAGCTACTTAAGCCTATGTGTGGGAGGAGGTCTAGTTGCTGACAAGGGCTAAGACGCTTACCTCGTTAACTTATTGACCGTACACATCTCTGAATTCTAAATCCGTTTTGGGCTTTCCGAAGCTGATGGAAGTAGAGATAAGAACAGCATATATGAAATGACAAAAGAATACGCGCGTTTGAGACTAAGAGTAGTAGACCTATCTCGACTAATACGGTAGGCACAAACGATGCTCGACAAAGGAGGAAAGCACACTTGGCCGATGTTCTACAAGAGAGGAAGTTCTTAGATAAGGAATCCGGAAGTCGCAAATCCACTCTCAAACACGTCATTCAGCGCCTACTGCACTCGGACGTCATGCTCGCATCTAGAAAGGAAGGAGCTCACCCCCATAACTACTTGCACTTGCGCCCGTTGTTGGCTGAAACCCAATCGACGTGAGACTGTACTCGACCTGCCTCTTCCGGAACAGGAGTCCACGTGCTGAACTGCGTGGGGAGAGCCGAGGGAGCTGCGATGCAATTTCGCGCACGCGGTGAGCGGGTCTGACCACGGAAAGGAAACGGAACGGCACGGCAGGGTAGGGCTGATCTCGTTATGCTTGCTCTTTAATTTCGCGGTCTGACAACCAAAGAGTGCAGCGGGTGATCTACAAATGGGTGGATTTTCTGTTCTTGGGCAAGGAAGCGAGTGGTGCTCGTATGACTTTGACTTTATTTGAGAGGATGTCGGCGGGTTGATATTGCCAAGAAACGTGCACACCTTATCCTCATGATGGCAATTACGGATGAAGACACAAGACGGGAAGTCACGGATTTGCTGTTGTGGGATAGATGCTTCTTGGTGGTTATAAAACAACCTGATAAGAAACAATCACTCAACCTGTAACTGGTACTCATTCCACCAATTGCTTCAAACAAGCACTCACTCCTCACCGCTGTCCCTCGTAAGCATTCCGCATGCTTCGCAATCTGCCATGACTTCACAGCTCGTTCCACTAGCAATCAAAAACTTGGAAACCTCGTTCCCATCCGATTCTCAACTGCGGCACAGTATCCCCCCTTCCCAACACAAGTTGCAGCCCGTATTTCCCCATTCCATCCCATCCCATCCCATCCCATCCACCCATCCTCCCCTGCGCATGCCGACATAGCCATGCGTGCCTGCCGCGCGGGCCGCAAATCTCTCGAGTCAAGAAATACCCGAATGACCCCCGTCCCCTTTGCTTCCCAACCGCAAAACCAAGAAAAGGAGACGCAAAAAAAAGGAAAAAGTGTGCATGCCTTGTATGTACCTCCTCCGTACCCTCTGACCAAATAATGACATGTCACCTCCCCGGGCGCACTACGCTCCAACAAAAGCGACGACGTGCAATGCAAAATAGGCACGGTACGTATCAGGAAGTGAAAATGAAACGGGAACGTAAACGGGCAAAAGTTGGCCAAAAGCTGAGCTTAGTCATATGACAAACACATATTGCTTTTTGCGCGTCGGCCCAGCGGCGGGTGCCGATGCGATACGAGCCCATACGGCGACTTAGCTGCCTATTCCGTTTGTAGAAAATAGGGCAGGGAGCAGATTGATCCAAATGCAGTGCCATGCATCAGAAGAGTGACGAGGCGGCGAATGAATCGTTAATCAGATGATCGAGAACGTACCAAATGCTGCACTGTTGCGATTTCTGCTGCAATGTGGTCTCAATGTGGTGGAAGGGGATGTCTTCTTCCATGCTCTCGTTTGTGAGATCGCATTTATTCCAATATCCAGCCGTGAACACGAAAGCAGGGCTACGGCAGGTGAAGGATGGCCAGGTAATAGTGGAAGAGCCTGAAGAATATATGCATGTGGATGAAACTGCTTTTTGAGTTTGGTTATGCACTGGATCGGCCCTTTCACCGAGTACGGGATGCTCGTCAAGGCAAAATCTCTTGTACTCGGCAAGAAAGTTCGGTCCACGAAGGGCCTCTGCATTTGCATGGCAGACCGTCTTCTGCGGCGCGAGGTCCGATGTGGGCGATTGATGCGAGGAAAAAGACGGCTTCAAGGTCTGATAGTTGCAGTCAACGCCGCTGCACGCTGTGAGCCTATCACTTGCCTTCCGCGTTTGAGAAGAGCGTTGTGTGTGACACCAGCAGCAGGCTGGCGTTTGTGTGGAGAGAAGGCAGTGAGAAGCCGTTCGGTCCAAGCTTGGCTTGAAGACTATTTTCTCGGCATGAGACAAAGTACTTCGTATCAGCTGAGTATAGATGTCTGAGGGAAAAGTTTTCTGAGAGTTCTTGTATTGCCTAGATGTAAGGCGTGATGGTCCTAGTCATGGTGGTCAGCACTGTGATCTGAGTGAGCTTTTCGTGCTCATGTGGATACGAAGATCAGGCTAGACACCGATCTGTATGCATTCGTCTCCATTATTGGCGGAGACCCTAGAAACTGCTAGAAGAAATTTAATATTTGTTACGCATACCACGAAGTATTATTACATTCTGATGTGACGACGCATGTATCGGGTTCCTCGGAGCATGCTGATAATTTTACTGCAGCTCGCTTCAAAGTGCGGTGTGTATATTTGCTGAGGCTTGGAGGTAACCACTGACCGCATCGCGGGGTCGTGCTGAAGAGGGGCTCCGGCAGCCTCGAACATCCTCAACAACATTTATTTAATATATTCCGATGCAGTCGCAAGGGGACCAAGCCGATTCCAGACACAATTGCATTGATCCGTACGGCGCACGAGATGACGATGCGTCCGATTGCTGAGTGGTGAATACTGTTGCTCGGCCTCCCGTTGAGCAGAGAAACATCGCCTTCCCCTGTACCGCTGAAGAAAGAGTCATCAGGGCGGTGAACTACCCCTCCGTGCCGCAATCGGAAAATTTCCAAGAACTCGTCTAATCACTCCGTCCAGGTCACCAAGTCCACTCACCCTCTGTTGCAGTCACTTGACTGGTCGACAGAGCATAACCGGTAAGCAGCGGCACAAGACTGGTTAAGTACTTGGCTTGGAGACAGCCGTTGTGCTCTCGTCACGGACACAGGCCTCTCTCGCCGCTGGTGACGGTCAGATCGAACTCAGGATGTCATCTTGCCGGCCCTTGAGGCCTGGGGGGTGGCACACTGGCATACTGTACATGGCAATGCCGGCCGCTAAGCGCATTGTCTACTTCGTACAGTAGTATCGGTATCAGATGTTAATCCGCCTGTAGTAGATTCCGTAGGACCTAGGGTTCTGGGCCAATCAGGCTATTGGGCCTCGCTAGGTCACTACCTCTTTGAGTAAAGTCGATGGATACTCGATTTAACATTTGATACCGATACTACGAAGTAACTTCTTCACTCGTGGCCAGTCAGCAGCAGCGATGAAGCAGGAAGACTCCAGCCGAAGAGATTGGGATGGCGACGGCGATGATTCTTTGCTGGTCGGCCCGTTGCAGGCCGTTTGCCTTCACCAGGCGCATCCCAGCCGACCCTGCCGCCAGGTCATCCACGATCCACGCCCTCTTCGATTCTTTGCGCACCCCTTCGGCGCACCATGGACCTACCATAGGCCTCAATTTTACCCAATCACCGCGCACGCATCTGGCTCTTCCCCAAATTGGCGGCAGCGTCGTCCATTCGCCAGCACGCCTCCTTGGCACGAGCTGAAAGATCAAACTGCTGCGCAAGGGTTGCACAGGGATGACCTGGTCATTCATTTCCAAATGAATGGCTGCTGGAAGAGACTAAGGCTTCTGCTCATTTTCAGTGGTCGAGGCGTGTGTTGGGCGGGCCTTGGGCGGGTGCGACAATGCGCTAATTCCGCCGGCGTGCAGAAGGCTAGTGTGCTAGAAATGGTGAGCGACCACCCGTACCCGGCCTACCGAGGTGCATATTTGATGCAGAAGCCCTGGCGACGTCCCGCACCGCTCTTGCGGGCGGAAATGCAGCAGAAAACACGGACAAAGCGGCTGCCCGCATGAAGGACACGGTCTTGTGACTTTTGACAGGGTTACGCGTTCTTGACAGAAGAAAGCGGCAACAAGTCGAGGCTTTTCAGAAATATCATTCTGCCAAAAATATTTAGGCTCTTCAAGTTCTGTTTTTCCTGCTTCTGTATCAGGTTGTCTAGTTCCAAGTCTCTTCCCTCTGCTTTCAAGTTCTGGTAACTTTTCGGTATCTTAGCGTTCAGAATCACGATGAGGAAGCAAACCATTTCTCTTCAGCGCCGCTTTTCCCATTCTTCGTGAAGGTGGGATGGGCGGTGTAGCAGGCGTAGCGAATCACACAATTTAGGAGCCTTGAGCGAGAGTGGCATAGTCGGTCAGACACAAATGGAGTGTTGGTGGAGGGAGATGAATTAGCTGATGCAAGATGCGTTGTCGTCTTCGGAGCTTCTCCTCAAGAGGGCGCAAATTATTGGGAAGGGGAGCATTGTGGTTCGTTCATCTAAACAGGCGTGTGAGACACAAATCCCGCCTTTGGGGTGGACTGCTTTTTAGTCGACGCCATTGGACCCGACAGTCTGTTTTTGGAGTCGGGTCGAGGTCTCAGACCCAACGCCTCACGCAGAAAGGAGTAGAAGGCTCAGATATAGTCCTGCGTCTCGCCCAAAAGAAATTCAACCTGCTCCCAATTCTATTGACTGAATGTTCTTCTGCAGCGTAGCATTGTCTCGAGCCCTATCTATTATGCTTTGCCCATGGTGGGAGCAACAAAATGCCACGCGGTGAAGAAACGATGGGTGTGAGCCTGATGAGTTGTCTGGTTTCATCACCGCATAACACTGCAGCGTTTCCATTCCCGGGTCGTGCCGGGAGATCAGTGCCAGACGATGATATGAGAGCCATAACAAGAGAACCATGATGCTCCATTCTATCATATGTCACAAAGCCTGCAATCGCCGTCACATATTTCGTTCGGACAGCCTACCTCCGATCAGCATCGAAAAGGAGTGACGTGTAAGACATGAAGAACCCTCAGGACATTCCATCAATCTTCCATGTCTCAAAGCCAGAGTTGGGGGCTGAAGCCAACGGCGCTGAGTCTCCCACGTCACTGGAACTCTTAGTGACATCGATCCGAGACCTTAGATTTGGAAGAATGGAATGTCTTAAGAAGGAAGAACGAACAATAGAACATGGCCATATGCTACACAGGTTCAGCCCGTCTTCCATTCTTGCTTCGCCAAAAGCGGCTATTTTTGACGTTAAATTTCGCCCGTACCACTAAATCGCGGAAGGATCCCAAAGACCAGGGTTGGGTCGATCGCCTCGGGACGTGCCATTCCCTTAAGCCCGGCCCGCAATGGGCACACGATGATTTTAACCATAGAAATCTGCACGCCCTGCCCCTCACTTCCACTTCTACGATGGTATGCTGTGCCATATACGGTAATCCTTAAATAACCTGATGGAGTGGTGCTGAGCTTGTTGTTGGATTCGGGAAACCGAGACGCAGGTGAGGATGTCCAGCAATAGTCTCCCGCTGGAAACAACTATCCTGAATTGAGGTCTCCATACGGATATTAGAGTTGATATTTCTTTTCCAACCCAGTACCGAGCTGAGGAAATCCTCTAAAGCACTCCAGATCTCTGAGTCAAGACCAAAGTCTAAATTTGTTCGAAACACAGGCAGCCACATATCTAACAGTTCCGCCAAGAGAATTTGCTTCTTCGTTTGCTCGTCAGAGCTTGGTGTCTCTTGTGACAAGCTAAATTAGGACTGGTCGTCCTTGGATGGTAGTATTTATCTGGATGGAAAGCATCTGCACAGTGACGGGATTTCCGTTCCTTCCGTCTGCGGTGGTCTCATCGTTTGCTTCCGCAGCACAAGCCTTGTTTGATTCCACTCCGGGGCACGTTGGGAGCACAGGCGTGATACAATCTAAAGCCACCGCGGAATGGGACACAAGAATAAATCAAGCTTGCAAGACGAAGCCCAGACAGCGGGAGACACGGATACTTTGAATGAGGCCTTACTTACTGCGTGCTGGTGACATTCTTGATAGGAGGCCATCGAACCATTGAGTCTGTCAACTTTGTTTCCGTATGACGACGGAAGCACCCTTGGATTCGACGGCGCGGTCCATCCCAGCGTCAGGGATCATGACAAGAATCCATTAATGGATGAGTCCGTCATGATATCTGAAAATCTATCTGGAGCTATCGATGTGGTCACAGAAGGACCTCGCAATAGCAATAATCAATAGTCGCGGCTGCCAATCTCAGACTCTCGCCGTGTGCTTGCATTAAAACTGTTCAAGTTAGCAAAGAAGCGCGCAGGCCATTAGGGACGCGCCTGTACTCCGCGGATGTCTCTTCGAGCGGTGCGGGCCATGGGAGCTGCAGTAGTCGGACGGAGTCAAGAATGCAAAATGATAAACGAGGCAGTCTGTCATACGGAAAGGTTGAGCTTTTGGTTGTGTGGTAGAGTGGAGAGAGGCCGACTTGTGCGCCCAATATGCACCCTATAGATGTCCATGCCAGACAGGGAACAAGAGGGGTGCATGTCTCGTCCGCTGCTCCATCTCCCCGTTTGCTGCCTCCTATTCTGTGCTGTGCCCTCCCTATAATAATACCGGTGCCCTCCCCCTTTGCCTGAAGTTGTATGCAATTGATGCCCTCTTGGTGATATCAGCCCGAGGCTCGTATTTGCTCACTCATTTTTGCCTCTGGTCTTCCGTCGTTGCTCACGCTCGCTCAACTGGACTCTTCCTTCTGAGCACGCAATATCTCCACACTCTTCTCATTACGTTTCGAGAGTCAGAGATTTGCTTACGGAGAGGCCGCGAACTCGAAATTGACTAATTCAGACAACTCCAGAACGCCTTTTGTACGTTGTCGAGTCGCTCTTCAGCAAAGGCTCGCCACCTGAGGACCTAGAGGCCGAGTTCGTGTCGCAGCGGGTACGTCCCACAGAGCCACGGAGCCAGCCTGGAGGGCCCTGCGATCCGAGTACTGGAAAACACGCCTTGCTGCAGTTCATTGGCCTACTTCTCGCGGTTACGTCCAGGGATCTCAGCAACACCCCAGCGTGCCCACAATCCCGTCAATAGCCAGGGATCAAACGCCAGCGCTGCAGCAGGCCCTGGGCACAGGGTTCGTCGACTTGGGTCGCGGAGAGACTGCCAAGGCTTCTGTAGTGGGCGCCCAACGGGCCAAAAAGGCTCTCCCTCGTCCCAGAGCGTCTCCATTAACTTTTTTCCCTTCCACGCCCAAAAGCGTAGGCCAGTTCCGCTCCCCGCCAGCCCACCATCTCTTGACCGCGTGTGTGGAAGTCGACTCTTGAAGGTCGACTCTCTTCTCTCATTGCTCAGAACGCATACACGGCCAGCTTCGAACACAGCGGAACGGTCGCCGCCAGCAGCATTTAATCATCCACTGGGACCCGACGGCGAGGAAACACCAAACAGGATCGCCGGCAGGATTCGCCATCACAGTGATATATTATTGCTGCTATTGCTCCCTGGAAACATTGATTCTTCCATTTTGTGTCGGATTTTACACTCCCTCGTCCATATTATTGCCAGGACATTATAACAGGCCAACCAGCATCACTCACCACTGCTGGCTCCTGAGCGCGTCGCTGAGCCAGACAGCCATACACGTACTCCCTAGGTAATACGAGAGACGCCCTCACACCCTCCCCGACTTTTCCTTCAGTTCAGCTGGCCGGCTTTTGCTGAGCATGCGACATCAACGGCTCAAGACCTTAAGCAGCCGAATAATCTCTTTGGCCCGAACAATCATTTCAAGGTGGCTCGTGATACGTTGCTCCAGACCTAGGCTGACGCCGAAAGAAAGAATAGAAGAAGCAAGGAACATCAGAGAACGCCTGTGCCTTGTGTGATCTTCGAAGCCGAATTTCGGACACCTTAACCCACCACTTTCACCTCTCATAAAATTTCACATCCGAAAACCAACATCGACTTCTCCAACATCAGCCCACCTACCGGCGCAAACAATCGATCGCATTTCAATATCGTCGCTCCCTCGAATTCGCTCTCCTCGTCGAGTCAGTCGCCCGCGCAGCTGCCATTCGCTACCTGCTCCACTCAGAAAACGCATCGTACCGCATTGCACGCATCACCCGCAGCTCGCCTCGCTGGGTCGCAGAAAGGAGGCCGCCCATCCTACCGCGTGGGACCGGTCCCAAATTTCTCAAAAGTGACGAATATCGCCGGTTCCGGCCCTCCTGCCAATCCGCATACCACAGTCTTACCTATTGGCTGGCAGAATATTTCCGACTTCGAAATACTGGATGTCTGAATATACATCGAGGGGTGAATAATACTTGAGCGCCTCCCAAAAAAAAGGTCTCGGGGTCTTGCACAGCCTCTGGACTTCACGCTCGAGGACTTGACTCCGCACTGAGGACGGGAACTCCGTACGTTTGAACGGCGGGAAGGCACAAGCCGAAAGACAGGTTGCTGTAAAAGGGAACCATCCCACAAGGGCGATTTAGAGGAACCCCACCAACCCACCAGGGTTTGAGCAGAAGAGAACCATTGGATCTCGTGCATCCAGCCCACTTGCCAATCCAGGGAGGCGTGAATTGTTGCCACTTTCCTCCATACAAATTTTGGCCCATCCAGCTGGTAGTTTGGGGCCGTAAGAAGTTGTGATACTGCGACTCGTCATTTGCTCTCTCCAGTACCCCGCTATAGAGGCTTTCGTAGAGCTAAAGGAGCGATCCAGCCAGCTGAAATATTGCCGCAGCACTACAGGTACGTTGATGTGCACAAGACCCCAAGAGCAACTCTAGCCGTGGCTTGCTCTCAAGGGACGTAGCGGCGGCTGGTGTTGAGTTGTGTGGTCAGACCTCGTTGGGAGTTCGCCCTTGAGAAAGGTTGTTCTGACATTCATACACAGATTTCCGAATTGCAGCAAACCGCAAGGCAATTTGAAGCCCTTGCCCAGGAAGTAAGTGCAGGAGCCACAGCGCGACCTGTGTGTACTCGTGCGTGTAATTGTACATCTGCAACTGTCGTCGTTGTGCATCCCAGATCCTGCAGGTGCTCCCACCGCGCAACCTTAACTCGTCTGAAGCCCACGGAAGGTACGACGCGGACCTCGTGAACGGCCCAACTCCTGCGCCGGAACGGAAGAGGGACGCTATCGCGAAGCCAACAGAAATTAAAACACGCCCAACTTGGCCACCAGAAGACCAAGTTTACCAAGGGCAGCCAGAGGCGTTCAGACGGTGCAGCAATCAATTCATTATTGTTCCGTGGATGCTAAATTAGACTAAGATCACCGGACCGTCCCCACCACTCGCGAACTTTTCTTCACCCGTGCCCTGCCCAAATCTTACATACACCTACTTCTCACCGCACTCGTCCTTTTCGCGCCATTCTCGTTACCTCTATTACTATTCGGTCACCGCACGACCGTCCGCGAGGTCCTTTCCTCCTTTCTTACTCTCTCCGTTTCGCGGTATCCAGCAGGACTGTCTTTTCTTCCTTCAATCCAGCGCGGCAGGCTACAAGTCATTCTATTTCCATTCAGTCCGGTTCCGCGGACGCCACTTTGACCTTTACCCACTCGAGAAGTCCAGGAGACGAGCAGGCACTTTCCAGTCCACAGGAATCCCTCTTTTGCAGAGAGCGAAGGGGATCTTTAATCTCCCAAATTTACCCATCCAAAGTCTTCACCGTGAGTCTTTTTGCTCCTCTTAGCTCTATCTCTGCAAAGACCCTTTCCTACTTGAGCGGCTGGAGAGCGCTTTGTCTGGAGGCCACAGACAGCCGTCGAACTCGGCTGGACTCTCTGAACCGGTCTTGCTTTTCTGCTGGTCCTTCTGGCCTCGATGTCGCATTTTGCACAAGCGTGCAGACTGCCTCGATTGGGAAGAGCGGCGTATTCGGAACTTTTCTGAAATTGCGAGCGATTCATGGCTGATTTGTATTAGGTGGCGATCTATTCTTTCGAGATGTCATACCAGGATCAGAGCGGTGGTTATCCACCGCCCCGCGGAGAGCGAGAATCGGAATACCCCCCTCCTCCAGGCGAAGAAGATGATCGTGCAAGAGCATATCACCAACGCGTCCCATCAAATAATGTCACACTCCCCTCTATTTCTCAATATGATTCTTCTCAATATTCCCAACCCGCAAATGGATATCCAGATCCACGCGGATATCAGCAAGATCCTTACAGAGGCCAAGCTGCTTACAGAGACGACCGTGGTTACCAGCAAGATTACAATAGAGGTGGTCAGCAGCAGCACATGGCTTTCAGCCAGTCTGCACCGAGACAGAGAACCGCTATTGCCTGCAGATATTGCAGAAGACGCAAGGTCAGTTCCATGGAGCTCTTAAACCTGGGTTTTGCAAGGTTTTCTGCAAAATCCCTGTACACAGAATACTCGTGCCACTTTGAATGCGCTACTGACTTCCGTGCAGATCCGTTGCTCAGGCTTTGACCAAAATCCCGAAGGCCGCTGCTCGAATTGCCAGCGTTTCCAGCAGGAGTGTATCTTCACACCAGTTTCTTCACAAGCCCAGGCTTTCGTCCCGGCACATGCTGTCTACCCCAGTATGCGCAACATGGCTGTTGGTCCTGACGGCCGAACTCGTCCTATGATGTATCCTGGCCCGCCAGCTCAGCTTTTTGGAGCACACGGCCAGCCATTAGGGCCAATTCCTCCGCCTCAGCACAACTCACCTTACGAGTATCCCGCTCCTTCCCCCACAGGATCCTATAGCTCTTACGGTGACGACCGTGGATCTCAACCGCCTCCTCAAGACTCGTCTCGAAAGCGCCCTCAGCAAGAGCCTCATCCTTCTATTCTCCCGCCTCCAATTCCGGGTCAGCCATCTTACGCGCGCTCCGACAGCTCTAGCAATAGACGCCAAGCTGTCGAGGACGACCTCCGTCTTCCGCCAGTTACTCCGACTGGTGGTACTTCAGCTGCGAATTACTCACCTGGTTCTTCAACCTCGTCTCACTCAAATCTTCAGCCACCAGCACAATCTGGCCTTCCCTCGATGACTCGCACTCCTCCTCCTCGATCAAGTCCCGGTGAAGGTAGTAGAACGGATCCTATGAGCCTTGGCAATATCATGGAACGAAGACCCGATACTGAAATCGACAGGAGTATGCTGGGTCGTTTGGACCGGAAGGGTCAGTAATACACTTGGACCTTACTTCCGGTTTCCCCCTGAAACAGAACACGCCTTCTCGTTCTCAGTCGGATAAGACCAAGGACAGTAGCGAGTTCCGTGTGCCTTCCCGTCTCAAAAGCAAGGAAAAAGTCGCCGAACCAGTTGCAGGGAGTAAGGAATCAACCACAAAGGCGTGAGATGGAAGTAATATTTTCTGTACGATGGATTTTGCTGCGCATCGCATCAGCTTAGGGATCAGCCGGCTGGTTTCTCCGCATGTTTGCATTGCACATTTCATTTCTCAACTTCTATGTTTTCGATTGTGGACTGTCGCTTTAGTGGTCGTCACCGAAGGACTCTTTCGGTTGCTCTGTATTGCTTTGCTAGCCCTTTACTCGCGAGATGATGAAGGATGTGGCCATACGGCAGGAAGGAAGAAAGTACAGGGCAAAGGAATGGCAAGGAGTAAAAAGAACTAGATAGGTCACGCCTCACGGCACAAACATGGGCGTTTGCGGGAGTTTTGCTGCTTATTTTTTTACAACACAGTTATTTGATCATTGCTAGGGTGGATAGTTTGCTGGGCTGGCTTGCTGGGGGATGGGATCGGGGTGGAATGGAATTGGCGATGGGCATGGATGGATGAAGGGAGGCCTTGTGCTGGCTAATTTGGAGGCTTCTGTGTTCCATTAGGGGTGGCTTTCTGTGCTTTGGGTGGCTGGCATGGAAGGACCGGCACACGGGGTGGCTATTGTGACAAAAATTGTGCGAATAGCAGGGTGTAGCAAGCAGAGCCGCGAGCTTAGATATAATCAAGAGCGAGAGTTAGCTGACATGTCTGCAATCCCTTCTGAAGCTTGATGCGTGAAACGAAATAGCTTGTGGCTTGGTGACATAGGGAATAGCTCCATAGCCGAGCTTTGCACATGAAACCTTTCCAATCGGGAGTCTGCCATATGCTTAAGCTTAAGATGCTGCGCAGTAGGTACGCAGAATGCGGGCCGATGCCTTTCGAAACAGTAAAGTATATGCGAGATTGGGGCCGATCTGGTTAAGGCGCGAGATGATCATTCGGTGACGCCGAGGTTGATGGACGGAAGATGGATACATTGGTCGCAAGGCTCTCAAGAACAGAATACTTCGCTTAATTCCTATGTTAGATTGTGATTCGCTCCTTCGTGAATGCCAAGAGAGCAGTTACTTGAGTGTATCTTCTGCTGCTTGATTGACCCCGGCTAGGACCGTTGAGAGATAATGGTCAAGGCCCAATTCTCAATACGGATCACGAAAATGCACCATTTTACGGTCTGATAACTACGTAGTCTCTGTCATATATGTGCCTAGACCTATTCTCAATATCCTTTCAAAGCAATACTTGACCGCAGGCAGATGGGAGAAAGTGAAGATTCAGGGCTAAGTAATCAAGTAATCGGTAAACTTAGGCAAGCCGGATGTGCAGGTCCGATGGTAAGTCGAATAAGACAAAACATGGCTATCGTCGAGAACATTCAGCTGAATGTTTGTCCTTTACTCAACAACCTCGGGAAATTCAAGTATTCGAGTATATTCTTCATTCTTCATCCTTCCTCTTCAGTTCCGGTCCTCGGATTTAAGAACAGTGCGGGGTTAAATCCCTGCACCGATGCTTATCTAAACCAGTCTATCCGCTATCGTCGCATCATACTCGGACTCTCAACAACCTCAATCTTACACTATTTCCGTTTCGTCACTTTGTCCTCTTCTGGGATCGGCGGGCACCTTCTGTCTAGTTCCTGATTTATCACAAAAAACTTTTCTCAATGAGTGTTTCCTCAGCAATCAACATCTCGAACTCGTACAATATGCCGCCCACCTTCGAAACCCTCCCGATGGAGATGCTTCACCATATCTTCACATTCGTTGATCCCAGTGATCTAGGCATATTGCCCTGTGTCTCCAGAGCTATGCGCGACGCCATCCAAAACCATAAACTGCTGTTCAAGAAGAATTACTGCTGGCATCTGGTATGCTTCCCGGACTACCGCTTTTAAGCATCACAGGACTGAGAAAGTACAGGACGCACCGACTCCCGCCTCTCGGATCTCCGACTTTGACTACGTACAAGAACTTAAGAACTTCGTCAAGCTCAGGGATATTCTTAATGGCTGGACCCTTAGTCAAAAGGTAATACCTCTAAAAGGACTCCTCGACCGTAATACTAATCCTGTCCAGAATGTGGAGGTCAAATTCGTATCACAAGCCATAACCATGCTCCTCCGAACCGCTCAGTCCACCGATTCACAAAATACCAAATATTTGACAGATTGGCTGGAGGAGCGGTACCACGAGCGAGCGAAAGAGAACCTAGAAGTCTTCCTGATTCGGTCCACCATTTATGAGCGCTCGAAAATTCGCGCTGCATCCAGCTGCCCGACTTCTCCGGCAGAGCGGCAAGCCAGCGCCAAGCTGCACACCCTCTACGGATCTTCCATAAGCCGACTCAAAACCGATGTATACAATGAGATACGTCCGTATGCCATGTCTGTGGTCTACGATCTGCGGAACTACAAAGAAAGCACTTTCTGGGGCCCGTATCGTCCGGATAGAATGGCTACTGTGGACTGGGAGAAATTGGAGGCGGTGATGATTGTGTTGGATAATAATATGCGATATTTCCATGATGAAGATCCCGTCATGAAGGCTCACGGAAGCAAAGGTCGGTGGCCGAGCGTATGGCAAGGCGCTTCTCCGAACAGCTATGAATCCATACCATTGAGAAATGGAATTGATTATGAACCCGAGGGCAAGAAAATCGAGGATCCATACAATATTTCAGGGACTTGGAGGAGAGTCGTCTGCTTCCTAGACTTCCATGACCTCTTTTCCTACAACTTTACAACCGGACAACCGCCTGAAGGCCAGCCTCGAAGACCATTGTATCAGCGCGAAGCGATCCGCCTCATTGAGATGGTGATCTATCCAACAAAGAGTGAAGCTCCAGGCCCAGATGATGGTCAAGAGCTCCCGGTCATCCATTTTGAAGGACACTCTCGTTCGGTTCACACCTCTTTCGACGCCAACGCCAACTCGGCAATTCGTGGGACTGTAAGACTCACAAAAGAAGGTGAGGTCCGGTGGAGTACGATCTCAGTTTACCAGGGGTAAGTCTACCATGTTTACCAATCCGAGGATTATACTTATACTTACTCTCAAGTAGCGAAGAGCGTTGGGCGAGCGAGGGAATTCAAATTGGCGGAATCAACTCCGCTCGAGGTGTCTTTGGTCATTGGTTTGACAAGTATGATATTCTTCACGCTCTTACTCCTTAAGGAGTAGCTCGACTAACACATATCAGGGACCACGACATCCACGGCCCCGCAGGTCCGACAGCCTTCTGGAAAGTCAGCGATCAAGTCCCCGGCCCACACTCAACGGAAGCCTTCGAAGCAGAAGTCCTCGCTTACGAGGCAGACGGCGAGGAAGAAGAAGAGGAAGAAGGAGAGGGAGATACGAATACAGCAGCTACAGAGTACGTTACACGGTCCATTTATTCGTTCTGATGCGAACATGCTGACTTTTGGTGTTGCAGGTTAGAGGTGCTTGAGGAGATTAACGCAGTTTTCGCATATTTTCTAGCTTCGGTTGCGGTGGAAGTTGCTCAGGAGGAAGAGTGAGACCATACTTTACATACATTTTGCATATGAGAATTTGAAATCTGTACACTCGCAACATTAACACACTTGGTTCTGACTGAATCATTTGCATTATCTGTACACGAATTACAATCTAAACCCCAGAGTTAAGTAATCAAAACCAAACACCCGGCGGTGTGATTCTTGTTCCCACCTTCCTCAAAACATCTCCTTTACCGGCCTTCCACTCCCACTCGTCAGTCCTGGTATAGCCATCAGGCATGCCATGGCTCATATCCCTCTGGTAACCTCTGATAAGCTTACCCCGAAAGCCCAGCAGCACGTGAATCCGGTCAAAGAAATTAGGCCCAAACTGCGTTCCTCCTGCCATGAGATTCATCACATTCAATTGAGTCAGAGGAAACCGCTCTAAACACCTCTCGATCAACAGAAGAATGCGATCCAGCTTCCTGAGGACGGTCATCGAGCCTCCAGTAGCTTCGAGGTCACGGACCTGAAATTGGATGGCGAGAGATTGGATGTTGGATGCGGCTGCGAGTTTGTTTGCAGGGATTCGAGACGAAAGGAGTTGAGATGGCGGAAGGTCGATGAACGAGTCTAAGTAACGGTACAAATTTTGATGATTTCGGTCGGGAAGGACATCTTCTGGTGCCGTTGAGCGACTGTCGGTTTGGATGCTTGGAAATTGTTAGCTTGGTAGTCAGAGAACGTAAAATACTTTGAAGGATGAGTTACTTACTCGATTTCAAGTTTCAGGCGCTTAATCAACCGAACTTCACCCTCGGGAAAGTTTTTCTCGAAGGCAATTGCGTTGAACTTACTCAATACTATGATTTGCGTCTTGTAAAGTTGAGATTTTGCCTCTTCGTAAAGTTTGGCTTGAGGTATAAGAGCCTGGAGGAGGGGGATACCGCCTCCATATACCTCACTACCAACGAGTTCTTGCCGAAAGTACTCCACATAAATCAGATCTCTCACTTCAGGCGGAAGCTCCACGAGAAGAGAAGTGTCTTGTCGGCCTGGCCTTTCGCGGTTCTGAGGCTTGGTAGGCTCTGATAGTTGGCTTTGAGAAGTATCTTGTTGGGTTGGCTGTTCGCGACTCGAACTGGCAATCTCAGGCTCGTCAGGCTCTGATCGTTGGGGCTGAAGAGCGTCCACCATCTTGATGATTTCAAATTCTGGATTCAAGATAGGAAACTTGCAAGTCTCACAAATCCTGGGGTAAGAGCGTCTTATCATTATTTTGCAGGTAATCGAGTTATCGATCGTATGCGTTGAGTTTACGCAGCCTCATAAAGTGACTGGAAGTTGCCTGGAATAATCTTACTAATCGGCCAATCAACGCAGAAAAGACTTGTAGCCTGGAGACTTCGAGTTGGCATGCAATAAGTGCAGATAATAATAGTTTTGTGCTTTAAACGAATACAAGATTTGTGCAAGAAATAGTTTGTTCTCGAAATGAGAAGCTGGGTGTCAGGGAGAAAGAGATTTAGTCACATAGCACAAGGAGCGCAGGGCCTGGCAAACTCGTCCACGAAAAGGAGCATGGACAAGAAGTAGCGGAGAAGATGCCAAAAGAGCACAGCCTGAAGAGATTATTCAGTTGAAATGAGCAATGGATATTCTTGCCGCTCCAAAAGTTATGAAAAGGCGGTGATATTCTTAGAAGTGAGGTTGAATTTCCCCACAGAAATTCCTCGGCTAATTTTGAAAAGTCTTGGCGCACACAAAGGAACATCGCGATCCTGTCAACGACGACTTCATCTCGAGACGCAATCCCAGGAACACCTCGACACCGCGATCTGTATGTATACCAGCTGTCTTCACAAGCTTTGGAATGCTTGTAGGAAACGAAATCTACAAGGTCTCTACTGATCATTTGGAACACAGCCTGGTTCTCTTTCCCCACCTCACACTACCTCCGACTCTCCGTGACGAAGGTCTTACTACCGCAATCATGGATATGGAAAAGTTGAAGAAGATGCAGCAGTCGGTGCGTATTGGTGAGTCGCACCCTATCTATAGTGTGCAGTGGTTCTGGACCAGCATGGTATTCCAGAGCTCGTTTTGAGCCGCCTTGTTGAACACCAGCTAACCAAGCTATAGGGTATGTAACAAATCCTGTTTATTTGTGTTCCTTTATTTTACACTCGTCGAATCTACTCCGGGCAGGATGGAAGGATCTGGGACGAGTGCCGGGGACAACTCTGCTTACACAAAGGCCAACAGTGGGAAGGGCACGCCCAGAAGAAAGGTTAAGAAGGTCCACAAGACTGGAGGAATGGACGACAAGAAGTTGCAGACTGCGCTCAAGAAGCTCAATGTTCAACCTATCCAGGCGATTGAGGAGGTCAACATGTTCAAGGCCGACGGCAACGTTATCCACTTTGCTGCTCCTAAAGGTACGCCTACAATCAGGCTGCGAAGCAGCGCGGACACTCTGCTTGTACAGCTGAAGCTAACATGATTGATCCACCAGTCCACGCTGCTGTCCCATCCAATACCTTTGCCATCTACGGAAACGGCGAAGACAAGGAGCTCACCGAACTCGTCCCAGGTATCCTCAACCAACTTGGCCCCGATTCTCTTGCCTCCCTCCGAAAGTTGGCCGAGAGCTACCAGTCGATGCAGAAGGCGGAGGGTGGTGAAGACAAGAAGGATGATGATGACGATGATGACATCCCAGATTTGGTTGGAGAGAGCTTCGAGGACAAGGTCGAATAAAGAACAAAATTCACGCACCAAAACAGGAATGCGATATTGGGGAGGCATGGATCTGAGCATCATGCAGCGACTCTGAGGCTATGCCACTGCGGCTAGCATGAAACATGGCGAATTTTCGGTAGTCCTAGGGTTGCTTTGTACAAAATCATACAGCGCCTTTCTGTTCTCCCAAAGATCTGGCTGAAGAGGATATCATGGTAAGATGAGAGGCCGAAGCTTTGGAGCCAGCTGAATTTTTCACGTGAACTCCTTTTTTCGGTTCAGGATCGTCTTGAGAGAATCCCCGCATCCTCTTACTTGCTGCATAGTCCCGCTTCGTATCTCCCTCTTCTCCGAAAGTTCGGTCAGCACCCCATTCGCATAACTTTGCGTTATTTAATTTGCTTGTTTGTACGTTGTTCCGTCTTACTTTCATGTTTCTTCGATACGGGCCATTCTGCCGATTTATGAACATAGGATTCGGAGAGAGTCCAGTAAGTAGTCTGAAAAATCACATCAAAGAAGCGCAGTAGTGTTGCTGGGCAAAGTTCATGCGGGGAACCAGATATTCAAATTATCTAATTGGACAATTCTTGTTGCAAAGCTTGACCATCATCGACTGACTATCATCTGACATGCACTTCCTGTGTTACCGAAGGAATAACTTCAAGACGACAATTCTTTCTCCCACGTCACGTCTGCTGCATGCTATCAATAGTCGAATGAAATTTCGCATCTAGAAGTGAAAACATTCTCTACATAAAGCGTGGCTCTCCTTGATGACATCTGCTCTTATTCGTACGTATCTATGTACCAACTCAACCACATGAAAAATCTTTCAAGTATGTAGTCTTCCAAGTCATTTGTGTTGCTTCCGCTCCTCACTCAGGCTTTGACCTTAGTCTATGCGGGTCAAAATTGCAAGGCGGTTCCCGGAACCCCAAGCTGGCCAAGTGTAGAGAAATGGAGAGCACTCAATAGCTCGATTCATGGGCGATTGTTGAAGCCACCCCCTCCAGCCGCCTTTTGCCGCATAGATTGGCCTGAATACAATGTAGGTACCTGCGCAAACTTGACCCAAGATTGGTACAGCATCGACTGGGTCCCGACTGTGCCAAACAGCAACGCATAGAATAACTGGAGTAACGACTCCTATCTTCCAGACCCTTCAGCACCCTGCTCTGGAGAAGGCTACCCGGTTTATATCATTAATGCAACTGTAAGGAGGATGTGAAGAAAGGCGTTGATTTTGCAAGAGAGAATGATGTTCGGCTCATCGTCAAGGGAACACGAGTCGATTATATGGGAAGGTATGGCATACTTTTACTTATTTCCTTCCCTTCCCTTGTTTGAAATGACAGTGGGCTTGGAGTCACGTTTCTTTGGATTTTCATATACCAAAGTCGTTCTAGACGCGGTAGAGATTAAGTCAAATTAGTTGCTAAGATATGGCCGAATCTATATGTAAGTTGAATTTCCATGCACAGGCAAAGTAACCTGCCTTACCCACTGCTACTTCGGGATTTACAAAGCACCGCAACAGAATTCTCTGTTTATTTGGACTTTGGGCATAAAGGGAATCGAGATTCATGAGGATTCCTTCCAACCTCAAGGGTGCAAATTCACCATTCAAACTCCTGCTGTGACGCTCAGTGCCGGCTCCAGTATGAGTGAAGGAAACTTGGCTGTCAGCCTCAAGAACTGGACAATTCTGTCCACTGGAGAACAGTCGGTTGGGTACGGCGATATATTTCAGGGGGTGGCCACGGTTCTATGGCAAATGCTTACGGCTTGGCGACTGATCAGGTGCTGGAAATGGAGCTTGTGACACTCAATGGCGCGATATTGGTCGTTAACAAATGCCAAAACAGGGACCTATTCTAGGCTTTGCGTGCCGTAAGTGAACCATTCGGAGTCTACAATATATGCCGATGTTTTAACAGAGGGTGGATCTACTTCCGGAGTCGTTACCTCCACGACCGTGAAAGCTTTCCCGTCAGTCCTTGTCATAGAGAACTCGTTCACCGTGGTGACATCTCCGACTTCGGAAATCTTCTGGGACGTCGTGACATATGTGCTTTCCCAGCTTTCCATTCCTCTCAGTGCAACGAATATCAGGTTACATCGAATTCGGTACAAATGCCAGTGTCGGTAACGCTTCGTATGATGGTCTGCTTGGGGTCCTCATCCTCCCTGTTCTCTTGTCCGAAAATACGATAGACTCGTTGAATGCCATATTTGATATGCTCGTACAAAACATGTCGAATACATATCCAAATATGTATTCGCTTAGCACCACTATAATTGTTTTCGACAATTTCTACGATGCATGGTATTCTACCAATTCTCCAAAAAATGCTGGGTCGGACTACTTGGTCGTTCCAGACTCCTGGATGAGAAGGTACTCACTGCAGACCTACCAGCACTGAAGTCAGCGGTCAAAATTTTCTCTCACGGTTTGGGTTCGGGTTGGTGATAGTTGGGGGCAGTGTCCAGACTGTTATTCCTCGCGGTGGGAGTAATGCTGTGGATCCAGCATGAGAAAAGCAGTCATCCAATTCAGTGAGGTGGTCTTTTCCTGGCAGTCAGAGTAAGATCGCTAACAAAATACAGGCAACGGGGCCACATTGCCGCTTCTTGATCCAGTAGCCCAAGCGCAGCAAGCAGATATGCTCACAAATACTTGGGTGGCTGCAGCTAGAGAGCTCGCGCAAGACATGGGTTGCTATTTGAATGAAGCAGTTCCCAACGAGCCGAATCCTCAACAGGCATATTGGGGTGACAGCTACCCTCAACTTTTGGACATTAAGAGAAGGGTCGATCCTGACGACGTGTTTTGGTGTAAACCGTGTGCGGAAACGAACGATGGGAGGAAGTTGGATATCTCCTTTGTAGGATCTAGGCCTGCGGTGAAATATAATCTTACGGTTTTGCACTAATAATACGGTGCATCCAGTAGCCACAAAATATCATCCTTTCTATCTCGCGTGAGTGCTGAGAAGGCAGAGAAGGGCTCGGTTTTGCTGATAGTAATCAATGGCGAATTTTGCTTCGCCTGTTCTCAAGAAGGCCCATCCGAGATAGGGATTTGGTCAGCCTGGACGAGATTTTGGGCCGAGTTTAGCATGAGCAACCGAATTGCAACGGCGCAAGTCTTGAAGAAATTGAGCACTCATGATGTAATTTGACGAGTACGTTTCGTCTTTGATATATTCTACCTGATCATTCACTTTATCACATCTTTATTACAACGTAGTCCCTCCTTTTGCACAGCTTACTCGACCACTGAAACCGCTCTCTCGGTACTTTTCCAAGCAGAAGTCTCTTCATCGACGTCCAGTATAGATCTGGAACGCAACCATGCCTCTCTTTCGCAAAGGCACCCAATCACACTCTTCGGAGATGGCACCGGAGAAGAAAGTCCAAAACCCACCTCTGTACGAGGAGGGGAACACCAGCCCAGTTGCAAGCACAGATACCATGTCGACATTTCCGCAGCTGAATCGCCTACGGCGGCCTTCTCCCAAATGAATGCAACTGATATTCCGCAGTGGGTGTGGACTACTTTACAATACAGTGGATGGCTCACAGCTGTCTACGTGACATACTTCGGCATGACACCAGATGAGGCGAGGACCCTAGCCAAGTGCTTGAATGGCTTTGGTCCAACGTTGTTTGCAACAGCAAAACAGTGGATGAAGCCGCTTGGAGATGGTAGAAGCTCTGGGCTGTATGCTATGATCCTGGGTTATTCCAAAGAGGAAGGAGCAGTTCCTAGCCGTGTAAATTTATGGGACGTGCACTCTGTGGTCGGAAGGACGTATTAAGCATTGAGAAAGAAAGCTGTTGCAAGGTCATTGGACTTGGTGGAGGAGTCCTATGGAATCTCAGTGTGCTGTCATTTGGAAAAATTGATATCATCTACAAGTATTACTATCTAATCAGCAGTATTGACACGCACCGAGTGCTTCCCAAAGACATAAGTGTGCTTTCCCTAACATTAGATTCCCATTAGAATTCTCTAAGGCCCAATTGACACATAAGACATTAAACCAAAACCAAAATAGCACACAAAGTCAACAAAATTCGTCAATCATTTCCTTTCACTCAAAGCCTTCCACTTCTCATCCCATGTCTTCAATAGCTCCTTGACGTCATCCATTCTGGTAAGGCCAAGGGGGAGCCTCTCGCAGTTTTGGTCCTTTTGAAGGTATATCTCCAAATTGGAAGAAGCAACGATGACAGATTTGAGACTGTCTTTTGTGAGGGTTGCCTGTGCTGGCTGGATGACTTGGTTTATGGTAGGCTGAGGCTGAGAAACACTTGAAAATGTCAGACACTTCAGACATAGTCACAAGGGATGCGATCAATGGATCATACTAGCCAGCTGACTTACTTTTGGGCTATAGTAGTTGCCATAATGAGCCAAGGAAAGGTGGACAGGAGACTGGAGACTTTTCAATGGAAGAAACTAACAGTACTCTAGAGCAAGCTTTTGTAGAGAAGGTGGAGAAAGTGGTGTCTTGGGGAAGAGTCTTGGGGTTTGTGGCTATAGTTGATCTTTCAAACATTCAAGGTCAACTTGGAAAGTCTAAGTGGCCATGATTTAATACAATTTTCTTCAGAAGTAGATCATTCTACACGAATGACCACTCCCTTGGTAAATGGGATATTGCAGGTAGGCGTTGGATGCCATCATTCCAATAGGCCATTCAGCAAGAATCGGTTGTCACTCGCCGAGTATGACCTCGAGGAAACTCACGATGATACTGTCAGAGTTCAAAAATATTCTGCATTTTGAGGACGGAAGGCAAAGCCGAAATATGCAACTCGCCTCCACGTATGCGTTCATGCAGTGTATTACTAGTGTCTGGAGGCTCTGTTTGTCGCAAAAAGCCTCATATCCGTATATTCATAATTTGCTCCTTTAGATGCAGCTTTCCGAGCTAAGTGAATTTTAGCCTACCCAAAATTTGACGTTGGTGTCACGGCTAACTCTGGACCATGGATGCCCAAGTAATGTTCTCCGATTCTCTGGGATGGGAATTCCATGCGTAATGCTCCACATAGCCTGGTAGCTCAAAGCGGGTTGTACGAATCCCTTGTGGCTCTTCATCATCAGAAGCTACCCGGGGTCAAAGATCTGTCTAACTCTATCATATTTGGAGGAAGTCACATTATATCGACGAGCAAATAAAGCCTCGAGATTTCAGGAACGGAGTTGCACGAATTTACTATCAGCAACACTGGCACTGTGCTTACCTAGATGGTAGTCGCATCACAGCCCAGTTTCTGTGTCACCACAGGAACCAGCCGTCCAACTGTTTAGAGGCGTGCATGTTGGTAGCGTGGAGAACGCTGACCACGGCTGATGGGAACATTTCTTCATGATCATATGCCTTCCGGGGACCTGAGCGAGCCTTATGATCTATTGGGCACAAAACATAACTTGATTCGCAAAAGTTGATTCTCTCACTAGAAGAGTCTTAAGGTGGATTCTCCCATCCATGTGTCCGCATACAACTTTATACAAGAGCCCTACTGAAAGGATTTCCGAGGCCCCAAATTCAGAACTACCTGGAAAGTTCTCGAGTGACTCGAAATTCCTCTCCCAATTCTCGCTTTCCGAGTAATATAAGGTAACATTGTGTAGCTCTCTTTCTCAATTCTGAAAGAGGAGCGACCTGCATAAAATTCACCTATGCCGGAAAGGATATGTGATAAAAAGCATGGCAGTCCATGGTCATCACACAGCCCTCATCGTGTTCTTTCAACTCCGTCAGGTGAAACCCGAGGAAGGACAAAGAGGTAGTGCAACACCAGTTCTTCGATATCGCGCAAGGAGTCAAGGCGGCAAGGCTGAGTAGACTAACTTGTTTCGACCTTCTCCACGTGATGAGAACGGTACTCGAAGGACTATGAGCTGAATCTAGATTCGAATCATGTATAGTGGTACATCGCTGACGCGTACTGGGTATCAAATCTTTTCCCCCGGAACTCCAATGCCATATCCATGCGCTAATGCTTCAAAAGCAACCCAGAACGACTGCGCCCGTTATTCACACCTATCGACGTGTCAAAGACCCTCCATCTGGTCCTCTCCTACCTTCATCCTCTTCGCTCTCTTCCTTCCCCTGACCTCCGCCATATCACCAGCATCTTCGCCATCCACCCCACCTCCTCGCTCCAAACCCACCTTAACAACATGTCCCTTATCCCTCTGATGACTCCTCAAATTATCCGACCTCGAGAACGTACTCGTGCATCCTGGAAACCTGCACGGATACACCTTCACATTCTGCGCATGCTGAGTTCTCTTATGTCTCCTCAGGTTAGACGCTTTCCAGCGCTCTTCGCCGCTCGGTTCGTAGCCGCAGTAGCAGCGGTATTTGTTTGCTTCGGGCTGTAGAAGGATATCTTTGGATGTGGAGATTGACTCTGGGATTGGAAGAGGAGTTGGAGGAGTGGAGAAGATGAATGGCGTGGGGGGCAGGGTCTGGTGAGCGGGACGGGGTTTTGGCGGAGGCTGCAGACTATCGTCCGCCTCTTTAGTGAAAGCCGTAATACATGCCTCGAGATCTCCAGATCCGGTGTCGAAATCGAGGTCTATTAGGAAATCTTCGTCGCGGAAATGAATCTGAAGATTGTTCTCGAAGTTCTCGGTAGTTTGATTCTGGTCATCATTTTTCTGGTCATCATCATAGAGCTCTTCCGGTAGTAAAAGCTTGATCTGAGATATGTCTTGAATGTGGTGAGCAGTCCTGACATTGGTTGAGCCGGAATCTTCCTCGTAGAGGGCGTCACAAAGTCTCGTTACATGGTCGAAGAATCGCTTGAATGCTGTATCTGACTGTGAAGCAAACTGCTCATTGTTAGCAGAGTCGCTGGACTGGTGGTTCCCTGTTTTTGCCTACCTTCCCAGCACATATTAGATCCAGTTCCAGCTCCCTGATGCTCTTGATGTGACCTTGGAATAGTCTACTTTCCACCTCTACGACATCCTCGATGAAAGCTTCGATCGAGACTTTCTTAATCAGCTCGTCGATGACCCTTGTCTTGGCTTGCCTCTCGAAACTTGATTGTGCGAAGTCGAAACTCCTATTTGTTAGAGATGGCAAGCCACTCTGGACGATACCGAAGTTTTCAAAGACTATCAAAAGTTAGCTAAATCTAGAATTGCAAGGCCCTTGAGAAGGAGCTTACTGTCTAAGAAGTGCTTGGAAGCAACAAAAAGAGAGTTGTCTTTGCCAGGTGAAGATGCAATCTCCGTTGAACTGCTCCCATTGAACGCATCAATTGGCGCCCATATGGATCTCGCAATCTGCAGGTACATCTGGCGCTGTCTTTCCGAAGGTAAATCCATGGCCCACGATAGCGAGTCATTGTACCACTGCTCTCCAATGACTCTTGAGTCATCATTATCAATTGCAATCGCCAGCGCACAAGCGACATGCGTGAAGGCAAATATCTGCACGATTGATGTTGGCTTCCGCTTCTCAAGAATGCCTGTGAGCACTTCAAGTCCGATGGACTCCATCGAAGTTCTTGACATTGCTAGTAACTCCGCTTTTATTGGACTCGATGGGAGCTGTTCCAAAGACGCTTTGGTGTGGTGTATGTGAGCATCCAAGACCTCTGAGAATGATTTCACTAGTGCAGGTCCATCCGACCAATGTGGCGAGAGAACTTTGGCCTTCTCAGAGGACGTACACCTGCTCGCAGAGTGCGATCTGCTCAAGCTTTGTTCCGCGACCTGCGGCATACTCGAAAACGTTGACACCATCGGCAGAGCAAGCGGCCTCGAGTAATCAGCGCTCTTCATCCAATCCTCGGTGGTATTCCCAGACAGAGGATTCTGCTTCTTCTTTTCACTGGACTCTCTGGAAAGACTCTGCGGTCCGAATGGTGTCGAAGATGCACTCCATGCGGAGATAGGTGTTGCGCTCGAGTAACCAGAGTCGCTAAAGAAGGACTGTCCACTCGCCACTGTATCTGTAGGTGACACTTCGAAAGTGTTCGTGCCAAACCCTCCGGTGGCACTCAGGGGTGATATTATCGTTGCCGAAAGGGGCGCATCAGACCATTGCGGTGAGAAGTGGACTGGAGACATAGTTCCCTGGTCATCGCACACCGGCCGTGAGTTAAGTTGAGCGAAAGAAGTATCGAGGCGGGCTAGCTTTGGGGAGGTGCCTTTTCCTTTTGATGGCGCTGCTGGAACATCCCAATCCTCTAGGCTTGCCGCGTAGAAGTTATCCTCCCAACTTTCTGTTCCAACCCCCATTTCTATTGGGCACTCGGTGCCTTGCATCTCGGATATGTAAGTATCTGGAAGTTCATGAGCGGCTGCGGTGAAGTCGCCTGGCATCTCTCGACAGATAGAGTTGTTTGGCAGTTCCTGGACATATTGATGTTCCCAATCTATCGCATGTCCCCCTTGGAAAGGTTCTTCGAATCCATAGAAGCCCGTAGAGCTTGATGATTCTCCTGCTTCGTCGACCTTGGACAAACCTTTCTCGAATTGAGGGTCTGCAATTGGGGGTTCTGCTCGATGAGATCGTGCTCCAAGTTTAGAGAAGATCTTTTTCGCAACTGATGCCATACGATCCGTCCTCGATGGGAGCCCTTGGCATCTCTTGCATGAAAATCTGCCAACACGCTCCGGCTTCTGACAGTGAAAGCACCAGTAAAGGCCTTTCGATAAGTGAGGACATTCCCAAACGTGCTGGAGCATCGTCTCTTGATCCTTGAAGACCGATCGACACCAGAGCAGAGGGCAGGTCCGACGCTCGTCATCTGTGATCGACTCGTCGGTGTATTTGCGAGTGTAGGCGACCCATGTTAGGAATCGGAGGTGTGATGACTTATGCTTTGGAAAGTTGCGAAGACTATAATTCAAATTAAAACTGTAGATATGGATGATGTGGACAGTCTTACACGCATGAATCATGTACCGCATAGTCCGAAGCCTCAACCCCTTCAGTACACGATGATCTTGACGATTGAAATGAAGAAGCTCGGGATTTCGAATTGACTTCTGTTTGCTTGACTCCCGCGACAGTAATTATTTCATCGTCCCCCTTCGAAAACGAGCTCTGGCTCCGACTGCGCTTGCGGAGAAATGACATGATGGAGTCTTTCGGCGACCACGAATTGATGCTTCGTGTGTTTGCTAGCTTGCCACGACTTGTGGAGTATCAACCTGAATTGGAGAGAGACTTCTCATATTGCCACATCAGCCTGTATAAGTCCTCGCCAGCAAGAAACAGATTGCATGTCAAAACAATAGGCAGGACTTTTGCAGGACTTCAACTAATTGACAGCCTCACGCAGACGTGAATGGTGGGGGTTCAGTCAGCGCTCCTTCACCGAATCGACTCATGGGAGCCAGAAATGCAGTCGGCTCGATTAATCGCTGCCTGTAAGCGTCACAGGCTCTAAATCGTACAGCATCCTATGAGTTGCCTCAATTCGTTGGTTTTGGGCGATAGTGTTGTCAGCTTGCCCTCTTTTCCGAGGTTGCCTTGCTCGCCTCGCAGATTGGACCCTGTCCACCTGAGGTAGCGTGAGGCAGATTCATGGGCTGACCGAAGATGCGACAGCGAATGTCGGTCAAGATACGAGCACCGCTCTCCACACTGTGGCCGTGTCATCCGTGGCTGAAGGCAGTCCGGCAGTTTCCCGAGAACAAAGGCTGATTCTGGCGATTGAAAGCCTCTCCGTTCTGCAATCTTCGGGATTTCGACGCCTGCGAACCCCGTTTTCGATAGGAATATTTGCATCTCAGCGCCATCTAGTCACAGTCCTACACTGCAGGACTGATAATATTAATATCTGGTCTCGATGATATGATATTTTGAAGTACGGTAGAGAAGACTGTACGATGAAAATGGCACATGCCATGTAAAATCCAGCAGAGCGATGGCGCTCGTGATATCCTCTCAGGCGCCGGTGTCATATTATATAGAAGGAATATGGAAGCCTCCCAAGTCTCGAGGGAGGTTATGAATATATACCCATCGATCCCACTCATTCCATTTCTCTATAATTAGAGCATTTCAAAGGCTGCTCTCACTCTATTTCTGTCTCAAATGAGGCCTTCGAGACCGTGAAATACTCCACAAGCGAAGCCAAACAACTGGACATCTCAGCTTGCATGAGGTGAGGGTCCATCTTGAAGTGTGGCTAGTGCCAGGACTCTGCAGGACTCGCCAAAGGACTTCCAAGGACTTCAGCTGCAAGGCGGGCCAGCGTGGCTGTGATTCGCCAAGGAAATTGTTGGGAAAAAGTAGGATTTGGGTGGGCACATTTGATTCGTGGGGCCGTACAGTCAGCTGACCATCCTTGAAATAGGAGAACTACTCGTTCTCCTTGCTATCGTACCGAAAGGGAAAGTCATCAGCTCAAGCGATTGTGAGACCGTTTTGTGAAAATTCGAACCGTATAATTTTGCATTCATGCTTGCCCTAACCTTTCGAACGTCCGATCGCCTGCGCGCCATGCTTTGCCGATCTATAGTATAATAATACACGTAATCGAAGTAGGAAATCAATGATCCAATATGTGCAGGTAGTGTTCACAAATATGTTCATGTTTCAGTACGGTGGCAGCGCCACATTACCTTTCTGATGTGCCGCTCCAGTCTCAATCCCATTCAGCAGACTTTCCAAGTCCACAACAGGTATACTAGTTTCTTCACCCCATATCGAGTTGGAATAACCGGGACCGACCGCAGTCTTCTCGGATCGTCTCGTACCCCGTCCTTTCCGCAGAGTCTCGGGAATTGCATGATCCTGGGCAGCAGTGCTTTCCCCAGCGAGCGAAGATGGAAGAGGTGGAACTGGAGGGACACCATCGATATCTTCCTCTGTCACATCCGGGATGTTGGGGTCCGCTGTCACTAGGACTGGATGAGACGTGAGCGGGCGTGCATGTTCTCCAGCGGAGGCGACCCGATCTCGAGATTTGGACCTTGCACGAGCGTTGGGTTCGCGTAATGATACAGACCGTTCTATCAACGGCAGGCTTTGTTGCCCGGGATTGAAGGATACTTCGGAGGCAGTGAAGTCATAGCTGACCATGCTCTCACTGCTAGCATCGCTGTGAGCAGCTCCTCTCATGGTAGCGGGAGGATTCTGCTGCCCTGAAAGAACCCTCTTGAGCTGGTCCAAGCGGGTAACAGAACCGCGACTGGACTCGCTTAGACCTGATGGTGATTGTCCACCCCCTTTCCGAAGTTTTTGAAGAGCTCCCAAACCACCGACCAGCCCATAGGTGGAATTGGGTTGACTTTGTTGCGCTTGGGGATGTTGGCGCCCCTGTGGAGAATGCTGTCCACTATGTGTGCCCCCATTATTCCCATTCCCATTAACAGCGAGAAAGTTTCGGTGTCCAGTAGCATTTGTGCCTGATTTAGATCCATTGAGTGAGACCGTCTTGCTGCCTTCTTGAGCACTTGCTATCACTGACTCTCTGTTCCATTCTGACATCATTTGTTCTTTCATCTTCTCTAGCATTGTAGGATCGATTCCGCCGGGGGAACCTGAGGTACCTAAAATCGGATGATTGAAGCTTCGACCAGGTGACGTAGGCGGGCTTGAAGGCTGAACAGTCAACGATTCGGCATAAGACAGTGAAATTAGCTTCACCATCTGAAATCGATCATCGAAGGGTCTTAGGGATTCCGACTCAACTTCCTCGAGAGGAAGCGCCTGTTGAGGTGAGCTTTCGCCAGGTATGCCGATCTGCTCCAGCTTGACCGGAGGGAGACAGACCCTATCGATCCAGAACATCTTGCTCCTGCGTCGATGAATCTCATTCTGAATCGCTCGTCCGACTAGTGACGATTCGAATTCAAACTTCTCGCTCAGTGTCCAGAAGTAGCCGTGGCATAAGCTTCCCATTCGGATCTTTGCAATAGGAGTCTCTGCTTCCAAGATATCTTCTTGTAGACGGAAAATCATAGGGAGGCCGTTTTTCACGGCATTGACACCCAAATTTGCCACGAGGTTCACAAGCAAGAGATGCAGGAGCACAATGTCTGCTTCGCTGTCCACGTATTGCAAAGCATTTTCATACACAGCGAGGTGTAACAGCTGCAAGAACGTCGTCCCCGGAGGCTTAGCTGACTTTTCTCTGTTGGATGCATTCGAAACCGCTCGTTTCGTCAAATTTGTCGTCGAATCATCCCGGTTGGTCTTGGTTAGACTCTTTGGTTTTTCTTCAAACGCTCGGAGGTCGGATCTCGTCATCTCCTGATCCAACCAAGTTAGGAGAGCATCGACATATGCCTTCCTTACTCGACCGTCGGGATCTCTCAAAAGCCACTGCGTCCCCTCCCAGACACGAACAGGAACCCGATTCCTTGCAAGACTTCCGCCTCCGCTCATATTTTTCAGATTGCTCGCGACCATAAGGATGGATTTGATAGCTTCAAGAGCTTTAACCTTGGCAGTACCGAAGGAGAAAAAACCATCCGTGCTTGGATCTTCTGTCAAATCGCCCACTGAAGTGAGTGCAGCTGTCGCAGCATTGGGGTTTTCAATAGCAGCCGCGGTACTTGGAATGCTTGACAGTGGAGACGGTTTGAGCCTCAAAAGGATTGCAGACACCATATCTGATATCTGATCGGCATAGTAAACGTGAGTAGCAAGATCCCCAATGCACTCTTGAAGCCGCGTTAACAAATCTCTCCTCAGATGAGTTGGTACTGAGGCATTTTCGGTACCAACTGCCCCGACACTGTTGGAAGGTGATGGATTACCAGGCGCCTCCTTCGTATCGCTAAGTCCATTATGTTGTGGCAGGTGTGGTGCACCACCCAATTGAAGTACCCTCAGCACGTGTTGTACGAAACCAAGCAAAACATCCATCACACTCAACCCGATCAAATTAATATCGGATTTGAGAAGCGAGTCTATCATTGTAGCCAGAACTAGTTGCTGTTGTAGATTGTCATCGGCCAATGATCCGCGCACTAGGGTGTCCATGGCAGTCACCAGTATGACATAGCGATCTTGAACTGGAGTCCAGCGTGCGGTTGTCTCAAAAATCCTGATGGCCCATCCTGAATACTGCCCTCCTCTCGGCTTCTCGTCGACCACGCATTCGCACTGCGCAACTCGATCGGCAATGAAGCCTAGGGTTGCTTGGGTTGCTCCATGGATCTGAGACCGGTTATTGACCATGAAGATTTGCTTCAGGCACTGGATTGCAAGAACACCAATATCCTCTTCCGCGACTTTATCCGCATCTGCAGTAGTCCCCGAAAGTGCTGCGGCATTCGCTTCAGTCGGTGTCTCAGCCGTCCGCACAGTCGCCGTACTCGTCCTGCGCCTCAACAATTTCGCTGTGTCTACTTTTTCTTCCATCTGGGCTCTGTGTTCGAGGAGGTCGATAAAGTCCTCATTATCCGTCCAGAGATTCTCCAACAGCACAGGCACTATCACACCCAGTTGTCTCCCAGCGACTGATGCCAAGGCTTCAGAGGAAGCTACACTTTTAATTGCTTGTAATCCCACGCTTCTCCATCGCATAGCCACTGGAGCGCTTATTGGAGGTTTTGTAGTCGGTTGCCTTGTAGATGCAAAAGACGCGTATATCCCGACGATCTCCTCGTATTGATGTAGATATTCCTGATCCGCCGAGAGGGATGCTCCATCATGATGTTGGCAGAAGGCCTCGAAGGTGGGACTCGACGCTTCCACCATAGTAATGTCCCGAGAACGTAGGACTATGTTGAGGATTTTCAGAACATATGGCGCATATAGAGGGAGGTCTCGCGGCGCTTTCTCTATCAATGCGGCAAGTATCTGTAATGTAATCTGTACATTGCTGTGATAATGTCAGCACGATCCAAGGCATTCAGAGCTCCCCGCTGTCTCAGGGACTCTGCTTTGTTGTGATACGTACCCTATCCGTGCCCGCCATACATCACTGGCGGTCTTCTTCTCCAAGAACGCGCCCACCTTCTGTATCTTGCTTCGTCGGGTTGTCGCATAGTAAAGCAAATAGCTAAGTTCGCTGGAATTGGGCTTCACATCGACTGCGCCTTTGGTGGTCCTTGGGTAGCATTTCAGTATCAAGACTTGATGCTTCGGACGACATTTTTGCCGTATGGCATGCATTTGTTATGGCCGCGTCGGCACGGCGGAGCTGTTTCAACCCTCTTGACGCTGTTGATAGCTCGGATTGGAGTCTGTGAACGGTACACCGAAAAGGCGCAATGGTCGTCGAAGGCGAGCAAGTCTTGTCGGTGTCATGAAGGCAGAGTCAGCTGAGTAGATGCTGATTGTTCGTTGAGGTTGCTGACCAGTTCTGCCACGAGGCAGGTAAGGAGGGCGGGACTGAGATTATTCCGGGACTTGGCCTAAGCTCATTAATTTCAAGCGGCGCTGCATCGTGGGAGCTTCCCATTTCTTACGGCCGACTCTCTCGTATCTCAACTTGGGAAAATATGCTCTCACAGCTATCTGTCTGTGTCTGTCTTTATCCTGCCTTGATTATGCACCTTGTCATAACTGTATTTCTTGTTCTGGAGGTTTTGATATCAAAGTTGACTCGACTATTTATTAATGCTGCTTTTTCCGTTCATAGAGTCCTTGGAACGAGGAAACGTGCGATGACCTCAGTGTCATAACGTCCCCTCATATCTGCATCAAGCTCAAAACGAGCGACTAGGTGGTAACAACTAGGAGGGCTTCAAGTTGGGCGTGGCATATTCCTGCGCTAACATAGGACTACTACCAGATTCATATCTTAGAACATACAATCTCACCAAGTTTTATCAAAGAACACACAGTGTGAGTCTGAGCTTCCATAAATGAGTTTATCTGTTGTTGGCCATATGTCATCGGGTCTCTAGACTCGTTGGTAGCTGCGTGAGATATAACGACTTCCACTGGCTCGAGCTTTGGCGACCGTGATGCGCATTACTTTTCACTAGCAGAAATTATTGGAGTTGAAATAGTTTGTAGGACGTTAAATTGCTAGGCACAGTTCTTCATTTTCATCTCTCGAGTCCAAGTAATTTCACACTTGACATCTTTCTAGAAGCTCGATTCTCTTTCATGATTTCTGTAGAAATGTCAGTCGTTTCCTACGTACCGACAATGATATCTATCTTCTTGAGAATTTATTGGGACGAGGTTGCGATTTACCATGCTCATGTTCTGTATTACATTCATCACGAAATCTTCATGTACCCCTACCCAGCTTCTCTGACAGCGTCGAGTGGCCATTCAACGTATGGGAGTGAGATGAGTATACCTTCTTCAATGTTTGCAGTCTTGAGGCACAGCATGATGATTCGTGTCATGTACTTTTAGCAACGGAACCATAATTCTGCTATAGCAAGCATTTCCAACGTTTCCGCCTGTCGCCCATGGAAGACCAAGTCTACCAGTCAATAATAGTAGCGCTGATCGAGAAATGGGTACGAAGTCTTCCATTTTAAGATGTTCATATGCGCGGTCTCCTGTGAGGGGGCCAAGGACTGCTCAATGTCTTTCCTTCTCTTCTCCGAACATATGGTCTTGCGGTGCGGCCCATTTCTGTTATTGAGCTCAAACTGGTCATGGGACCTGTGTATCATGCCTAGGTAATAGGTACTTGATACCGCTGAGTTCTTGCAAAAATTTAGAATGATTACGAATTGCTCTTTCCTGACCTGAACGTCTCTGGGCTCAACAGGAACAAGAAGTTTATTCATTCTCTCATCCATGTTGAATATCTTGAGGTCCGAAACAGAGAGAAATGCAGATATAATCCAATTAAAACAGGAAAACATCCGAATATTGACTTCCAGATCCCAGACCTCCACTCATAACAGCCAGACGAGAAATCTATCAATACGAAGGGTACTAAGATACCCTTTGCCTTACTCATCACCACAACAGCTGAACCTCTTCCACTACCTGACGGATTTGATGTGCCGCAGAAAGGGAATTCTACTTTCCCAATTCGTGCTGGTAAGGAGGTATTTGCAACGCGTTGCAGATCCAGCAATCATTTCTCGGGGAGCCAGCCTTGTGCTGTCACCCCTGAAGGCATCCTTGTCGCTGTCAGACCTTAATTCGAACCGTATCGCCCACAAAAACCTCAACCCCGAGTTCCTAGCACTCCAGATTTCTTAACAGCTGCCATACCGCCACGCCGCAGACCCCAATCTCATAATCCCGCGGTCCATCCCTCCTCGGTGGGCGGTCATAATCCTCGGCTCGCAGTATCATGAACCTCTATCAGGGACAGTTTCCCTCTCTCCAATCAATTTTCTTGCGCCTCGCAAGATCCTGGGTTTTCAGGATCCTCCAACCCAAATGTGGGTTGATTCCGGAATTGGATGCAACTCATGTGCAGCAGCATCTCCTGCAAACAAACTTCGACTCTTCCAGATGGCTCGGAAGACAGACTAGAGATATCTGTACCTGCACGCTCAAGCGAGCGCATGTTGCTATCCCGGGTAATACGTTAGTGCGAGAAAATCGATAATATAGAAATACCAGTACCAGCAAACGGCGGCACCAGGGTAAGTACCCTTTGTAGATCCTTTGTATATGTACTCAAGGTGTGGCACTTCGACTGGTTCGTTCGTCTTTCCGCATCGTGAGCTGTGGTTTTCAAGCGGAGAATTTCCATTTGATCCCCCTGTCGTTGCTTGCACTCTTTGCCGTGGGTACGCTCGGCCTATGCAGCCTTGTCAATGTCGATGTAAGACTACCCCAAGCTCGGCAGATTGGCCTACGACAGCTGTGTGGAGGCTTTCAATGCCAGTCTTGGAGGCCAGTTAATTCGGCTCACTCCTCCTGGCACCTGTTGCCACCCGGATCAAGCGAGTTACAATGCTGGCCTCTGTCCAACTGTGGAGACGGATTGGAGCACATGTGAATTCCACCGGGAGAATCCTGTGAGCGCTGCTTGGAATAACTACAACAACGATACTTCTCTCCCGGATCCCACGTACTCATGTAGTCCTCTCGGTTATCCAGTCTACGTTGTCAACGCAACACGGCCGAGCATGTTGCTCTTGGCGTTGCTTTCGCAAAGAAGTACAACATCAGACTGATTGTGAAGAGCACTAGCCAAGATCACATGGGACGGTACGAATTTCTCATCTGCTCAATATAGGTTACGAATACTAAACGATTCTAGATCATCAGCTCCAAATTCCCTCTCAATATAGACTTACAACCTAAAGGGATGACATTTCACAAGACTTTCATGCCGAAGGCCTGCCAAAATGCCATCTACACAACCGCAGTTACTGTAGCTGCTGTTAACGACATGATAGAACTGTACGAGGAGATGGATATCCACAACCAGGCAGTCGTAGGTGGTGCTTGGGGTGTAGGAATCGGCAACTACCTCACAGGTACCGGACACCGCGCGCTCAGCATATCCTATGGCCTCACAGCAGATAATGTCCTCGAAGTCAGCGTAGTCTCGCCTTCAGGGCACATCCTCACAGCCAACGAATGCCAGAACAGCGACTTGTTCTTTGCCTTCCGAGACGGTGGAGGTGGAACCTTTGGCGTTCTCAATGCTACCATGGAGACCTACCCAACACCAGCCTACGCCATCCTAAGCCTCGGAATCGTCGTGGCATCTGACAAAGAGGATTATTAGGACATCATGATTTATCTCATGAGCCAATATCCGTATTTGGCCAACAAAACGATCTCCGGATATCCATATATTGTGCCTTATTACCCCGTATCGGCAACGGAAGTAATAGCAGTTTATCAGGCTCAGTAGCACGACCACAGCTCGCCGTATAATGCCTCGAACATCACGGCAATTTTTGAGCCCATAATCTCGCATATCCAGGCGACATGGCCAGGTGTGGCGCAGATCACAAATTATATAACGGACTATACAAGTCGATATCAAGCTATCTTGGGAACCCATGACACCACAGCTGCAGGCGAGGATACTGTCCTAGGCTCAAGGTTGCTTGACGCAGAAACTTTGACTGGAAACCAGACTGTCCTGAAGGAAGCGATCAAGGGGTTCACTGACACAGGAGCCAATTGTGGATCAGGTTCATTTTTGCTAGGGGGGAAAGGTATTTGGGATGCGGAGCCACGAGATGGAAGTGATGCTGTGTGCCCAGCGTGGAGAAAAGTCCTGACACATGTCAGTAAGTTATTTTAGATGCTGGACAGCAAAGGCGAGCATCTGTGCTAACTCGTGACAGCGACGGATTTGTTCTGGATACCACAGAATGCGACTCAAAAGCCGAAGCGCTTAGTCTCATAATCGAAAAGGTGCATATCTGAGAGACCAAATTCCAGATTCAGGAGTCTATGTCAACGAGGTAAGCTTATTCTTAATGCTTAGTGAAAGATTTGAAATAGCACAACTTTCATATTAGGCCAATATCAACGAGCCGGATTGGCAGTACACGTTCTGGAGTGATAATTACCTGGAGCTTCTAGCCATCAAACCGGCTCACGATCTGACAGATGTCTCCTGGTGCCACCCATGTGTAGGTAACGAGGGATGGGAAGACGTCGGTGACCAGCTGTGCACCTTGTAAGTGTGAGGGGCAGATGCTGATGACTGCGATGCCCAAATGGTCCAATGATTGGCATAGAATTACAACTTTCTAACAAAGTAAAAATATCTAAACATCTCGCCCTTTAAAGCTTCGAAACACGCTCTTCTTTGAGTCTCACAACGCCCTGTCATTTCAGTCAGCATAGTTCACTCACTCCGCAAATCTTATAACACATACTTCTTGAAAGCAAGTAGCAACCAAAGTCCCATCGGCAGCGAACATGTGTTGTTGGACGACTCCTCTCCCGTCACCCGACCAAGGACTGGACATCTCGGTGAACATCCACTCATCAGCCCTGAACGCTCTCGGCTCATGGAAGTAAATGGTATGATCTAAGCTGACCATCATACCAATCTCAGGCCGCCCTTTCTCGTTATCCAAATCATTTTCATCAAACCCCTCGAACTCTTTCGCCCTCCGTGCGTTTTGTGCTCTCATAGCGGTTTCCTTGTCCGAATTGCTGCTTGATTTGGAATTTTCTGGTTTTCCAAACCGCCACAGATCATGTATCCGCGATATTGTCCCGATGAAATAGCTGTCCGACATGTATGCTAGTGCGCTCAGATGGGCCTGATGACCGCCAGCATCACTGATTCTACCTCTCGCCTTGATCCACTGTCTTGTCTTCTTCTCGTGTGGAAAGCTGCTGCCCTTATTCGTGATCTCGATCCTGTGGCTCACAAACGGACTTCCGACATTATCCATGCCACGCTCAATCTCCCGAATCTCCCGCTCGGCGGGAATGTCTAGTCCTTCTGGTAGGGGGACCGCATGCTTCACCGTCTTCTTTCCGCCACTATTCTCCCGCACGAAGGACAAGGTAGTCGTGAATATACACCTCCCCCTCTGCCGCGCTTGAACTGTCCGTGTTGCGAATGATTTGCCCTCTCTCACATGCTCGACATAGTACATGACAGGTATCTCAGAATCGCCCGCCAAAACGAAATAGCAGTGCATGCTATGGACTGTGAAGTTTTCGGGAACAGTTCGCTGGGCGGCCGCGAGACATTGTGCAATTACTGCGCCGCCATATATGCCCCGCGCTCCAGGGGGATGCCAGAGAGGTCTGGTATTAGTGAAGATATCCTACGTTACGTATTAGCACCAGTGTCGGGGAAAGTTGGCAGATACGAGGGTACAGACAGGAGCTATTGCCGCCAATTCAGTCAACTCTAGCACATTTTCAATGGCAGATTTGGAGGGATCAACCGGGGGCGGTTTGACGAGTGTAGCATGGTCTGCCATGGTTGAGGATGCGGTGATGAAGGTGCGCTTATGCGCCGCAGAATGTTGTTGTTGATGCTGTGCAACGAGAAGAAGCAACTGAGGTCGACTTTGAGGTACTCGGTATGATAAAATGGGTAACCAAATTTTGAGGCGCGTTTCATACCTTTGTTCAAAAATGGAAAGCTAAGATCAAAATATACTGGAGCCTTGCAGGGTATCTACAGTATGCCGAGGTTCAGTCGGTGTTTCATCAATCGCGGGCCGATGCAGTGACATGCTGCCCGGACTTCACATGTTTGACTTAGTGCTCTACCTGCCTCTTCGTCGGAGAATTAACTGGCCGATTTTGGTACACCAATTCTAGCGACACCCTTATTTCAGCAAAGAACAAAACTTCCACAAAACTTGACGAAATTTCCTAGAACTTGATATTCGAGCTCTTTAGAAGTCAAATTATCTCCCTACCAAGTTTTAGAAAATTCTTTCTGGGCTTTTTGTTGTTCTTTGAGCCCGAGAGTATTCAGTGAGAAGTGCCAACCAATATCGGCCAGTTTTTTCTTCGACGTAGAGCCTGCGTAAATTTTGGTTTTGAGCTTTGATTGCATCAACAGTATCTTCAAGTCCTGCCGTGGCCCAGTAGTGGATGATGACTACGACGTGGCTTGAGAACTGCCCAATGCAACAGTTGTTTAGTCTGGGACTTAAGAAACTTTCACTACCAAGCGATGCTCTTGAGAAAATTATCCCTTTTAGTATGTCATACATGTCCTCGAGGTCAGTCCAACAGCTAGCATCATCAGTCACTGGGGCCATGCGATAATGACCTATGCTTAACCAGCAAGCTATTCGCTGCAATTCTATACTCGGGACACCACTCATACACATTGTCCATCTTCATCGAATGTCTTCTTTCTACTTGATGAAAGCCCAGTGGCCCTTCATCCCAGAGTGTCTCAACCGAGAATTTCTTTGCAACGTTGACACTGGGAAGTTTGACACCGGACAACTCTTGCATCTTCTTATGAGACCACTGATCTTCCATTTTCACAGCCGACCCATGGCGTCCTCTTTGTGTCAAGGC
The DNA here is from genome assembly GCA_001625345.1 of Cairneyella variabilis. Taxonomy (NCBI): domain Eukaryota; kingdom Fungi; phylum Ascomycota; class Leotiomycetes; order Helotiales; genus Cairneyella; species Cairneyella variabilis. Next base: position 2,891 of record AYLM01001010.1, on the reverse strand, counting down.
TGCCATCTCGAGGTTCCAGTCTCCGGATTTCACTATCTCCAGCATCAATTTGCGATTTCGCAAAGAAAAGCCTCCGCTAAAGTACGTGACTTTCTCCAGTGATGCATTCTTTGGAGCACCGACGAAGTCATATTCCAGAAAGTCGTCCACTTTTTGTTTCGAGTTTGAGCACAGCATGCTCTCTGCTTGGAAGAACAGAACATGCTCGGCAGGAGCAAGTTGATCCCAGATCCACGGCTGTGTCAGAAATACCGATCTCCCCAGATCACTGGAGAAGTGAACGCTGGGTGGGAGCTCTCGAATAATGATCCGACCATCCTTAATAGCACGTTGAAAAGGCGCCGAGTCTGGAGATTGGGTCTCTGTTGTGAAGAGTATGACAGGCCATTCTGGTCCCAAGACCGTCGAGAAGTGTAGGAGCAGTGGCACCAGTGCGTCTAAAGGTCTTTCCTCGATAATGACTGCCACTTTGCCAGGCGGATCGTGAGGTAGATAGAGCTCTTCCTTTGGAGAGTTGATATCTCCTAGTCCGATTCGAAGGGAGCACAAGAGGAGTATGATGATGATCAGCGCACAGGTACAGATAATCAGCCTCTGACTCATTTTTGATCCTGATGGTGGCATATACTTCTTGCGATTAATCTGAGCCTTGTTAGATTCTTCATCATGATTTATGTTGCGCTACACGTACGTTCGAGGGCCTATAAGCACTAATTTGCCTACACCATAAGGATGAATGATTTGATATCATGATTCAATTTTTGGCAACGGTTCGAAAGAAATCTTGTCAAATATGGGATTTTTTCGCGTCTACAATGATCGGGTATGTTCCGCGTGGAAAGAGGACTTGAGCGTCTTATGGACATCCTGACTCTATGGAAGGTCGCCTCCGAGAACAAGTATCAGAGATACACGACATGCAAGCGCCGTCCATTTCTCCAACCGCAGCGGCTAGGCCCCATTTATAGCATCTGTTGGTGTCGCGGATTATATTTGGAGTTAGGTGTGCTCCTACGCTATTCTTTAGCACGTACTGCCTCTTCGGGGCCATGTTAGTGTTTCAAGCGCTGCCTCCCGTCGTCTCCAGACTGCCGGGACAATTTTTGCAGCGGATGTGTCCACCATTATTCAGCACCCCAGTCATCGATAAGCGCTGCCATGCTCTCAACATCAAACCTGGACCCTGCCTCCCAAATAATGTGCGTTGGTTGTAATCCGAAAATATATGTCGGTTTGGCAAGCTTGCGGTCCCGTGTCGAAACCTCATCGGAGAACCTATCTTTGGCGAGGCAGAGTTTTCAGCAAGGCTCAAGAGACGATTTTCGCCCTCAAATGATGGAGAGAAATAATCTTCAAGTTATTATCCACCAGCTCCTAGACAATCTCCAAACAGAGGGCCAACGAGTCAAGGGTTCCTACAAAATTTGTGCTGCAAACGCCTGAAACGGCAAAAGTTGAGCACCATTTCCTGATTACCTTATGTGGGTTCAATACAATTCTTATTTACTTTCCGTCGCGTGATTCCACCACGGAAGTCATTTCAACAGCATTGTTCATCTCCAATTTCCTGCCCTGTACAATCCATCTGAACTTATCTCCTTGTCCCTCAACCTTTATCATCCCTCCAATTTCGAAGTAGAGTACAAGCCAGCAAACAATCCCGGATGCTAGGTATCTGACCAGTAAGAGCCCCGCATCTCCATGCTATTGAGCATAATACTAGAGAATATAGCAGTTCCAAAAGCAATGTGAACAAGTCGCAGCCAACCGGCAAGCAAATTCTACCCAACTCCCACGGGCCCAACCAAGCCAACGTTAATGTCATCGAAGGTGCGATCATTGGCGTTCAGTGTGAACTCGCTGTTCAGAAACTGTGCGAACAATGCCCCAAGCTCTTTACGATCTGATAGCCTTGCGCTCCGATGTGTGTCTTTAGGACTACTTCGCGAGATTCTCAACGCAAGTGCGGAGATAAAGTGGATAATCCCCGTCAGAAGTGACCAGAATATGGGTGCGAAACTGTATTCGCACCCTGAACCACCACACTTCGCACCCCTATGTCATAAGAAACCTTGAATGCCTTAGCCGCAGCACATGCCACAAGTAGGTACTCGGCTACGCTCGCAAAGCTTGAATATGGCCGAGGTATCTCAGGGACAGTGAGTGCGCCAGTACTCAGCCCATAAACTGCAGATGGATTGTCATATTCGGCTATGCGACCAGGAAAGATCGCTGGGGCGCTGAGGGAAAATAGAATGGCCAGAATGGGCCTGCGTAGCGACTGTACGGAGACTTCTGCGATCGATGGCCTAGACTGGCTAGTATGCTCGGTGTCAGACCAAGCAATACTGTTGTAGCTGCCGTATCTGCTTTGACAGCCTCGTTCGCGGTGCCTAATATACAGCTCATGTGTGCACCACAGTAGGTGCTGATTGGACTTGATCGTTCTCTGGCAGAAATTGACCCTTTATGCGCAAGAAGCGTCAGAGTGCACGCCTCTTTCGAGATGAAGGAAAGGTAGAAACCCCGTCGGGGATACCAGAGTTGATATTTCAGCGGACGTGGTGCTTCCCAAGTGAGCGATTGAATGTAATCGCCCGGGGAATTGGCGAATTGCAAACAATTGAAGATTTCGTATTGTCCCACTACTAGGGAAACCAGACAGCAAAAGATTAAGGCTACCTGTGGGTCTACAAATTGACCTCTCGTGAGTTTTTCACACCAAAGTCTGCGTGAAGTGGACGAACTTACTCTGCATTAAAGCTCTCATGTCTGGATGTCTACACGTCTACCAGATCAAAAAGATAAAGATGAAATAAGATTTGAAATAATAGGATCTAAACCAGCTTAGAAGGTGTGTTCAATCATGTCGGATATTTCAGTACCGGAAA
>AYLM01001006.1:0-81791 GCA_001625345.1 Cairneyella variabilis | reverse complement strand
CTCTGATTTTTGGTGGTTGTGGCCCGTGCCCACAGAATCCTGACACCCACTGTTGCGAGGAGACCTCTCTGTTCCGCTACGTTAGGAAAATTCCCGGCTCTGGAGACATGCGTGACTTACAAAAGCACCCGAAAGCATGGTGGCTCTGAAACACTATCAGCTTAGTCAAGACAGGACTTCTAGAAGACCACTTACAAATACCAATAAGCGCATCGAATCTGAAGTTCACTGAGATATCAGCAACTCAAAGTGTAGAAACTTGTTTGGGCAGTTTAGAGAATGTCCAAAACACTTTGCGGCAGTCAACGTACATCCTAAAAGTCATCAGTTAGTTACATCCACAACACCACGAGTGCGTTCATACCTTGAAAGAGACCAGCCTCGAAGATGCCAAGCACAATTCGAGCAGCACAATAGGCACCGTAGCTTTTCACCCACGTGCTTCTGAGGGTGACAGCACCCCAACAGACCACCAAAATCAGAAAGCCAAAGGCGCGGACCATATTTGCGCATCATCATACTGTAGAAGTCTCATGAGTTCAAAGCACGGTCAAACAGCGTGCTGTGACTTACTTAGAAGGCGCCTTGAGATCAGCATAGGCTGAAGAGGCGGCATAAGCGAGGATCGATGCGTAGTATTTTCAGGATGACTTACTGAAGAAGTACTAAGTCAAAGTCAAATTGAAGTTTGTCCTCGTCATGTGGGTATCTTTGAGGAAAGTGTAGATCTAGACGTAATTTCTGATAGATAGGCTTGGAGGTCGAACTCTAGCCTCCGTACCCTAACATTTCCAACATTGCCTCTGGAGTTCAAATTAGTTAGGTCTTTGGCTATGTGGAGCCATGCTTACTATCCAAAGAGTTCAACAAATAGTACAAGAACAGCATATGAATGATGCGGAGATCGACTTGAGAGGGTAATGATTAGTCTTGAGAGCTCAAAAGGGGTTCTAAAATTTCCTACACCGTCGGACCGACGCCTGGTAAGCTTTGGGTCACTCTCAAAATGAGACTTTAGCCTCAGGAATTCGAGATACTCAGCAGTATGAGCCGGTTCAAGTACTGCTGGGGTATGAATGGTACCGTTGGCGATGTCGACGCTGGAGTTGAGACCAATTTGCTTCTCATCGCTACCATTGTTGGACTTCCCATCCAGGGTAGGGTAGATATTAGTTGCAGCCATACTTCAAACGTTGAAAATCGACAGTAAGACAACAAAAGCAAAGAGAGAGCAGGATGGAGAGCAATGTATATGTACATCTAGACATGGTATGATCTCTCATCCACTGAGAGTCATGTCGGCAGCATCGGTTCATTGCCGGCTGGGTATAAATCACATAAAGGGGAGCAGTCCCTACAAACGCTCGGGTCGCAAAGATAAAAGACAGCGACTACAGACGCCTCCGACTGAGAGACGTAGAATTGGATTTCGTTTATCTAGATGTGGTAAACTCCACTCTTGGAGCTCAATCTGACAGTGCAAGTTTTAGGGTCGAGATAACGCTCTCCAGTGGAGACCTTGAGAACGGGCAAAGTCGGCTGCAGGCCCGACGGCCAGGATTCGGGAGCAACGGAGAACATCGACAACGTGACTCTTTGAAGAAATGGATATCGAGGAACAATTCCTCGCGATTGAGAGGATACATGGAAGTGCATAGTCAACAGCATCAGCTCATTGTAAAGGGAGCCACGAAAGCAAGAACAATCAGCAGAAAAAAGAAAGTTTGCAAGCGAAGGCGGAGTGACAAGCAAATTTGAAAGTTGTTAAGATCAAGGAAACGCTCACTTGACTCGATTAAATGCTTTGCTAGACATTTCCAGTCAAGACAAATACATTCAGTTGTTCAGCCCCAGCCGAAAACACAGTTGTAGATGTTTTGTGAGAAACTCTGAGAATCTTATCTGGACCCCTGATGCGTATTCTCGATCACGCTGCGCAGGGGCCTTCCCACACCCTCATTGCGTCACTGTCAACCTCTACGCAAGAATCTCTGCAGCAATAGTCAACGCCATAATGTCTTTCCAACATACCCTCGACGGCCTGTTCAACAAGGGCAAGGCCAAGCTACAAGAGTTCACGAACTCTCATCAACAGTCGTCATCTTCGCAGTATCCAGGTCAATACCAAAACCAGCAATACCCCGCACAGTATCAAGGTCAATATCCACCCCCAAACCCTCAATATCCTCAGCAATACCCTCCTCAATACCCACCACAATACCCCCCTCAATACGCTCCCCAATATCCTCCTCCTCACTCTTCTCAACCCTTCCAACATGGTCCGCCACCAATACCCACTTCTTCCAAACCCGGCTCTCCGCCGGTAATACCCATGTCCTCAAAACCCTCCTTCAACGCACCGCCATCTGCCGTTCCCTACTGGCAACCTACCTTCCACCCCTTAACGCCCATCTCTCAACTTTTTGAGCAAGAAACTGGTGCTCATGGCTGGGGCAACAACGAATCCCAAAACTACACCGCCGACCCCCGCAATTGCTTCTTCACACCCGACAACAAGCTAATTCTTCGCGCCATCGCCGACTCCCACGCACCCGGCGACAAGTTCACTTCCGCGCGCCTCATATCGCACCAAAAGCTTGACCGTCAACGCGGATGTCTGACCGCTGTCCTAACGTCGCCGTGCGCAAATGGTATATGGCCCGCATTCTGGCTCCTCCCTTCGAAACCGTTCTCCTGGCCCAATGACGGCGAGATAGATATCATGGAAACCTGGAACGGGAACCGGGAGAATCACTCATGTTTACATTGGGGACACTATAACGGGGAAGACTGGAACAAACATCGGGTTTGGGAGACGAAGATCGAGAGTATGGGATATCAGGCGCACCGCTTTGACTTGGCGTGGGAGCAGCCGGAGAACGGGCAAGGAGGGAGATTATTGTGGTATATTGATGGGAGTCCGGTGATGAGGGCGGAGATTCCGCAAGGCACGAGGAGGATCAGTGATTGGAGGATTATTTTGAATGTGGCGATGGGTGGGAATGTATGTGGAGGACAATTGCCAAGTGACGGGACGTATGACTTTGTGGTTCATGAGTTGAAGATGAGTGATGAGCCGATTGGGGGGTGGGGACGGTTTGGAGCGGATTTTGAGAGGACGAGGGAGGGGAAGACGATGTAGGGCTCACTTGAGCGAAGAAATTCGATGGCTTTGTGAGTACTACGCTGGTGAGGTGCCTCCAAGAGAATGGTAAGGTACTATTTGCCGTAAGCCGCCCAGCATCAGACTTCAAGATGGCAGAACCTAAGGGGCTAATGGTGGTGCGACTCTGTATTGCCGTAACGCGCCGACTTGCTCCTCTCCTGAGGTGGTGCTGCTCTGATTCTGCCATCTTGTTCCTCTCAACGACCTATCGTCTTTACTCTGTTTTCTGCCACCGATCTTCTGGCCAGCCTAGTCTTATACCGCCTTAGCGCAACCCGCTCTATGACACGGGACCTAGCCCAAATTACTGCTAGCGTTGCCCTCCACCCACCAAAATCTACCTATACATAATTCAATAAGCTTGTTATCCTCAACAACAAGCCACCGGAGAGGCCGCTCTGACTTGTACGTGTTGCCCCTATAAAACGTATTCGATTACGTTTGGAGGATCCCAACTACGTTATGCTCCATGTCAATTGGTACAAGTGTATTCAGCATAGTGTAGTTGGTCCAAGTTTTGCTATTTTTTTCTAATTTCTTGTAATGGAAAGATTTCGGCCTCAATTTGAAATGCTAGATGGAGTTTGGTGTTTTGGTAAGTTTTTTGGAGTCTTTTTCAAGGTTTGTGGAAGGAACGAGTCGATTTTTGAGTTTCTGGATTCTGGGGGATTTTTTGTTGTAAGTGGTGATTAGACGAGGTTCTGCCGGAGCTCGTTTTGCATAATGTGGGTCGATATTCACCACCTTGGGAAAGAACAATCGGATGGTAGAATCGCAGCAAGACGTTGTATTCGATGCATAGACATTTTGACGAAGAATTCATAGGCTTGCCTACCTCGAGCTTCGTCCTTCTACTTGCCACAACTCACCTCGTGTAGCCTCTGAAAATCCCCTACGGAGGTCAAAAATTCCTTCTTAAACTAGTCTTTGCTTGCTTAGGCTCTCAAGTCCAGTAAATACTTCTAGACTCCCCTCATCGCATACATTACTCGTGGGTTACCGAACTCGGTTAGTTTCAGGGGTAATTATCTAAGCGAAAGGCGCAAGGCGCATCCTGGGGACCTCGATGGCGGGTGGAGAACGTGCATCCATCTATCAGAGGCTCCACGGTATCGATAGCGACCCAAGGACAGCATGCAGTTCCACTCTGTGGCCCGAGTGGCTGACCCAATGGGATGGCTAGTATTATTCCCAGGGCACTTCCCCAAGATTCAAGATGTTGTCAAGAGTGGGATGGGATGAGACTCAAGTTCTCTTCCTTACAACATTAACCTATCATGAAGTAATTGTTTATTTTCTATGCCATTATGGGTCAGAGAAGCAGGGATGAGTTCGACCAGTCTCCAGAAAGTTCTAAACCTCCTGCAAAGGTCAGGAGGACTTCGAGAGCTTGCATCCAGGTGATCCACGTCGTATGACTCGCTCAAGTGTCTAGCACTCATGGCATTGGCCAGTATCGAACTCGAAAGCAACGCTGCGATGGGCCATCTCAAGATGATTCTACTCTACCATGACGCCGCTATCTGCAGCTAGGTGCAACATGCTCCTTTACAACTTCTGCGCCAGACAATGAGAATGAGGGTAGTAAGATTACAATCGCCATTACGGCACAGAAGTTCGAGAAAATTCAGAAGCAGTAGGTTCTGTCTGAACTCAAAAGTCAACAGGCGATTGCTGAGAGTATAAGGCTACTGGATTATCAACAACGGATAGCTACACTTGAGCAGGATCCGAGAGCGTTCAGACAGGGGAGATAATGGCAGGCAAAAGAAAGAGCCCATAGACTTCGATGCGAACACTGGTACCTCAAATCTTGATCTTGGACTGGATGCAGTCCCTGTACCAGGGATGACTGGAAACATTGACTTAAATGAGTAAGTCAACGGTATCTCAAGCCTTCCTGAAAGCTCATTGCTAACAAGTACATCAGAATATTCTCTCCCACGAACGTTCAAACCCAAGTACTAGGACAAAATTGGCAGCAAGTTACAGAAACATATGCTCAAGCACCATCATCTCCTCCTCCAGACTCCAGCTTCACAATGGATACCGTAGACCTTGACACTCCAATAACCACTCTCAGGAACATCTCGTCACTGTCAAAATGGAAAGCTACAAGTCCGCAAAACATGACTTATGATCCCATGCTCCGGCTTCTCACCCAAAAGGAATATCGGAATTTTGAGCAGGATCCTGTGTCCCAAGGAGTTCTGGCTATGGAGGAGGCTCAGTAAGCGTTCGATGTGTAAGTTGCATACTTTATCCTAGAAGAATTCGAATGCTAATGAAGGGTTCCCATAGCTTTTTCACTCACTGCCACCCACATGCCCCTTTTCTCTGCGTCCGAACACAACGCTCAGCATCATTCGTTCGAGACACCAGTCCTACCCTCTTCCTTTCCGTATGCGTAGTTGGTGCTCGAGTTTGGCAGACTGCGGACATGTAAGCCAAATCTCCCTCACCTCACCAATTACATGAGCTTAACTTTCCTTCAGCCAAATGAATCATAAAGGGTTACATAGACGATATCTAGAACTCGTCTCTCTGCTAGACATCAGCATCGCCCGTCTTCTGCTCGAGCCAACCCTGTCAGACGTCAATCTCGATCATATCCACTCGCTCCTCCTGTACATACAGTGGATGCCAGTCGAGTAGCTCACAGCCAGAGTTTGCCAAACAATATGTCAGTTCCCAAACGTAGTGACTTTGAAATTATTGCCTTGCAAATCCTATAGACAACGACATATCCGCCTGGTCCGTCCTGGGCCTGGCAATCCGTTATGCCATGTTTCTCGGTCTGGACCGCACCGCCGTTCTCCCCTTCACTCAGTCCCATGCATCTCCTCCTACCCAGTCAGACTTCTCTAGGCTGCGAGTCTGAATCAATCTTCTCACATGCGATACGCACTTGATGCTCTCGGCCGGTCTCTCTGCTTCTCTTGATCCTGAACCCTTTATTAAAGTAGCACAAGCCTTCGCGAACCACAAAGATGCGATACAGCCAGATGACTCTCGTATTGCGGCAATCAGCGAGCTGGTGTACATTGTAAAGAGTGCCGCGAAGAGCAGTGGAGATCCGAGTGTGAGGTGTCTGGATGCTGCGACATTGAAAAGGGCAAATGGGGAGTTTGCTTGATGGGAGATGTAAGTGTTAGCTTCACTACCATCACTGCTCCAAGTAACTAACATGAATATCGTATGCTTTGGAGCTCGAAGTTCAGGAGTGAGTCTCGATTTTCGGGATCTCATGAGATAGTAACTGACCTGAGAACAGCTGAGTTCCAGCACAACCAAATGCCTTTCTCTTCATTCCACGTACGACCCTCTCATCCTTCACATATCTAACTCTCACTAACCAATGACGGCAGTGGTATCGTCTAGCACTCAACTCCTCCTGCCTGCGCCCCATCCTTTCGCCCTCATTCAAGAGCTAGCCTCTACCGCCATCTACCAACTCTCCCCAAGAGCAATCCCACCCTTCTTCAACCTCGCAACCAATAAACCTCGTTCACCTCCAAGCCCGAGGTCAGAGAGCTTGTTTATCATTTGATTTCGCTGGCAAGTCAGATTTTCGATACGATTTATAGGACGCCGGCTGTGCATCCTGCTGCTGACTACAGAACCATCATACATAATGTCTTTTCTGTTATTTTGAAGAAAAGTGGGAAGAAAGAGGATGATAGCAAAGTAAGCGGGAATGAGGGTAAAGGGAGCCAATGGAAATGGCAATGGTACTGGCGAGAATGCGGGATTCGGGGTCGATGATGGGATGGTGTGGAATGGAGCTGAGGATGTGAATATGGATATAGATGGCTTGTTTGAGCTCATGCTCGGGGCAAGGTTTGGATGGTAAGGAGGATTGTTTAGAGATTACGATGCGGAGGGAATGCCAATGGCTGGGTTCTGAGATCTAAATTTTCGAGCCGCGAAAATATATCCTCGTACTTTGATTAAGAGCCTTATGGGCGATTGTAGAAATGCCAAAAATCTAGACTCAATCTTTTGATTCCTTCCCCGCAACCGAGCGAGAAGCAATATCTGCTTCATCGGAACACAACCGAAGATGCAACACGGCATAGGAAGATGGGGTCTGGGAACCACCAGGAGCTCATGTATAGATAGCCAGATGAAAGCCAATGAGTGCGAGATTACACTGATGGCTAATACCTACTCAAAGCAATAATCATGACTCCGTACACGTACAACGGCCTTACCATCTCCCCACCCACGGCTCTTTCGGGGCCGAAGTTTCGGGCCTGACATGGTCTACTGTTCCATTCCGCAGAAGATTATAGATGCCGTAAGCACATATTTTACATCCGTACAGATGCTCCTCATACACAAATTAACAATATCCTAGTTAATCTAATTGCAAAACAAACACGCAGTCCTGATCTTTAGAAATACGGGACTAAACAACGAGCGTCATGTGACGTTCTCAGCGCAGCTTGGAGATGTAGAGGAGAATCCGTCTTGGGGCGGGGTGGACAGAATGGGCGCGAAGTATTCGTTTGATGTTAGTAATTTGGAGGCTGATGGGAAGTTTGTGAAGAAAGATTCGGTAAGTTGTGTCCATCTTGTGCTTCGTGTTGGAAATCGAGGTGGCTTTTGAGCCACTTTAAGCAAAGAATTGTCAAGTGAGGAGGGTCGCCAGGACAACGAAGAGGGAAAGAGGAATGATGCAGAAGAGGAAGTGAGAGGTCGCTGACACTTTTTCAGGGGAGATGGCACCATCCACTAGGAAGCGCATTATGGCACACCGATTCTTCCTTCAATCAACACCGCTCCAAGTATTCTCTCCTGCTCGCGCACGCCATACCTGGCGATGGGCAAGGGAATACCGAGTTTACAGATACACGGGCTGTGTGGGCAGATTTCCTAGAGGAGCTAAAAGCTGAGCTGAGAGACTTGATTGTTGAGCATGAGTAAGTTCTGCTGCCTTCTCTTACTCAGATTCTGCTTCCGCTCCCGACTAGCGAAGACGTAAAAAAGCGGCCAAGAGAGATAAATAAAGGCAAAAAGGACCAAAGTAGCTGATATCACTGTATGCTGTGGCACTCACGCCGCCTGGCCTCGCCCCAAGAGTATTCAGATCTGACCGAAGAGGAGAAGACCAAGAAGCCTCCCTCATATCATGAGTTTGTGCAGGTAAGTTCTAGTGGTGAGGAGGCATTCTTCCTGTCGGTAGCTGTTTCTTTGCTTTCTTCTGGGTTTTGGATGCTTGGAAGGTGAAGCAACGCGGAGGATGACGATGAGGCTGATGGTTGATAGTACATATTATCTAGAGAGTTGGAAAGCTGCAGGTACTTTGATGTGGTGGGATGACCGACAGTCAATGCATCGGGCTGCTGCGTACACAGAAACGATGGGACCACGGGATGTGAGGAGGAGTACGGTGCTTGATGATGGGCCACTGGCCTTTGGAATTTCCAAGTATGAGATTGAGAAGTTGGAAAAATTCTAGGCGAATTAAGGGAATAGAACTTGATGTTCAGGTACAGACCCAGCAGTTCTGATGAAGAGACCAATTCTGCAGTTAATACCTGTGGGAAAAGGGGAAATCTCTGGAATTGGTTTCTTCTGTACTTCGAAAGAAATATGCAAGAGAAGAGGGTCGGACAATGGCGCAGGAGCAGCCCGACAGGGATTGATTAATATTTTCAGAAAGTTTCCTTCCATCCACATCCACATTATCTTCCCGATCTGTAAACTTTATTGGGACTCGAACTCCAGTAATCAGAGCCTATGCCAGCCCCTATCTCGGCAACTTCGGAAGTGAAATCAAAAAGTTTACAGACTCTTAGTGACTGCTTATCTGCTTTGCATGAGCTGAGATTTTGAGCTCGCAAATCATATCTTCCCGTTAAAGATGCGTCGCCATTGGCGCAAGAAACTCCCTAATGAAGATTGGCGCTCGCAATGTCGCCCTTTATGGCCGAACATATCCTCCTTCATCCACCGACCTCTGTGCCCAAAAGAAGCCTGCCATCGATCCCACCGTTCTTGTAGTTTCTGCTAGTGTCAAGAATCTCTGATTCTTAGGTCATCCTTCAACGTTGGCTCGCAGGGCCTATATTCATGCACATAACAAGAGCTCAAGAATGCGCTAAGCCCAAAGTATTACTAGGAGAAAGACTAACAATTTGCTCGGATATGACGTCGAGAGAAAGATGCATAAATTTGGTTGGGAGATGGTCGCTTGACACGGATCGGGATGAACTGCATTCCCGATGCGGGAGTATTGTGAGACACAACAAAGTGCGCCGTATAGCCGTATAGCCGTATCGATTGCACAGCCCACTTGCATGCGGCCGAGGGTCAGCCCTGCGTGCATATCCTCAATGCAATAAGAAAAGCACCTTTTTAGGACGGTTTGACACTCGAGGCAAATGCAGCCAACGCCGCAGCTGTCTCCATATTCCAAGTTTTTCGTCAATTGATCTGATAGACGCGCCAGCGCCGCACCCAAAAAAATCGATCGACATGCAGTGAAAGCCTTCCGCCAACGGCGCGCGAGCAAAGAGGAGGAAGCTTCAGCGAATGGGCATGATTCATGAAGATTCGTGGGGGGCACAAGTGGCACCTGCCAAGACACCGGCACCTCGATTTGCGAGAAGGCAAAGGTGTCGTGTGGTGTTTTACTGCATGGGGAAGGAAATTCTGATCGCGATGTCGGAGATAGGTGTGTCTCTCCGTACTCGTAGGAGTCTGGTCAATGGTGTTGTGCGAGGAACGATTGCGGCGGAATCGCGGATGCTGAAGTACGTTCTTTGTACTTCATAAATAATGGATATCAGAAACTTAAATCTGAAGGTTAAATTATCGCTTTCTCGATGAATATCTTCTGTGAATCTTCTCTATGCGATCCGAACCAGTGGGAGCCCTGGCGGTACGGAATGCGAGACACGGGAGTCTTCAACCGTGGTGCACTGTCGTCGCGGCCTTTTATGGAGGGGAGCTCGGCTCCATGGCGTCCAAGGTTGGCAGGGAGGCCTGCTTAGATAGCATCTTCATCTTCGTTTCATCCGTAAAAGGTGTCGTCATTCCTCAACATCGCTGAACTGGGAGCTATTTTCAGCTTTCAAAGCCGTAGTCAAGCGAATGAAAGTGCATCATGGGAGCTCAAACAAGCTCATTCTGCCTTGGGGCTCTGCGAGAGGTTAAACCCTCCTTTTGGTGGTTGTTGGAGGAATACCAAACCGTGAGGTCTCGGCACCGAGACGCAGTGCTGACGACGACTCCCCAGATTCATGGAAACGTGCGGGCTCGCTGCTGCGAATCAGATGGCACTTGGTACGTGACAAGCGCAGACCGTTGATGACTAGAGATGATGCCCCACAGAAAATGCGCCCTCTGTTTCTGGTCGCATGTCCTCCTTGGCAGTTGCAGGCGGGACCTTGAAATCTAAATAAAGTCGAAGCTGTCGATCGACATCATAAGCCAAGCAACACTGTCTGATATTACCATGACCTTCGCCCAGTTCTTCGAGTTCTGCTTTTACGTATCACTCCTTTGCGTGATACTGTACATTAGCTCCTTCCCTTCTTCCCTTTCCGATATTGTTAGGTTGAGTTTGAGGAAGTGAGACTTTGGGTCTGAAGCTCCTTCCGTGTACCACTCCAAAGCTCGATCAGCACTCTCTTGACACTTCAATTCGTCATAATACGACGTTCTTTTGAATCCATCCTTCAAAGCCACTCTTCTCGGTACAACCATTATTTAATCGACAACATCTCTTCGCCCCGGGCCATCTTAAACACAGGATTGAAGCCATACAAAACTCGGAACCCTCGGATAACAGAACTTCTGACTGGATTTGAGAACGAGACTTGAAAAAATGGGCATTCAAAACATCACAGTGCCATTCGAGGAACCACAATGGAACTCCTCACCTGCTTGGGTGCTGCCGTCATGGGGAGAGCCAGTGATTGTCGCTAGTATTCTCGTCGGATCCATGATAATAACGCGACGGCGGAACTTCCGCCTCTTCAATCGAAGGAGACGACAATATGGATCTTTGGACGAGGAACCTGATTCTGCCCGATCGTCCGATGACCTTCTCTCTCGAGATTACATGATCGAGGACGACGACACCGACGATCTGAGCGTAGACGACATCAGCACAATGAAGAACCCACCTAAAAGAAGAAGATGCTTCGGTGCAACACTTTACACCCTAAACACATCTCAATTCGCAAACCATCTCCACAGCAGGCTAATGCAGAAATTTCCGTTCTTGATGGAGATGTTTTATTGGGTCATTACCTACGCCTTTTACCGGTGCACGAAGCTCCTGTCGCAAGCCATATTCTCGAAGAGCGGGATCTGGGAGGTTGCAACAGACCATGGCTTGGAGATTTTGGAATTGGAGCAGTTTTCCTGGTTGAATTTCTTGTGGCCAGTCCATGAGCGGGATGTACAGCAGTGGTTCATGCATGGCCATCAAAGCTTCTTGACAGTCCTGAATCGATCATATGCGCTGATCCACATTCCTGGTACTGTTGGGTATGTTGTCCGGATCTCCGATGGAAGCATTGCAACTGACAATTCCCAGATTCATCGCCTGGTACTATTATGTCGCTCCGTCGTTCAACACCTTCGCCGTCGTCCGAAGAACCATGACACTCGCCAACCTCCTGGCATTCATCATCTTCATTTTCTACCCGACATGCCCGCCTCGGCTGCTCCCTCAAGAGTACGGATTCTTGGATAGTGTAGGCCATAATAACGCCCAGTCCGTATGGATGAGTGGGAAGTACGTGATCATTCTCAAGCCACATTTAACTTCTAGACTGACCTATCTTTAAAAGGTACGTCAACAGTCTCGCAGCCATGCCATCGATGCATTTTGGCTACGCTTTCTGCATCGGCTGTACCATGTTTTATCACTCCGGCGTTTTGCGGAAAACGCTCGAACCAGGAGAGATCCGGAAGTCGAAGATGTGGCAGCTCTTCTATGTCCTCTTCTCGATCTGGTACCCATCCTGGATCCTGATAACGATTGTGGCAACGGCGAACCATTATTACCTGGACGCGTGCATCGCATTCTTTGTTGTCATCATTGCTTTCTTGTGCAATAGGGTGTTCTTGATGTTGTTACCCCTCGAGGATATGTTGTTCTGGTGCCTCCGGTTGGAAAAGCCGCGTCCTACGACGGGAGACAGGGCGCGAAGATGATGCGTAGGAGCAGGAATATTGGAAACATGCATTGGAAATGGCGTTTGGTTCTTGAGCTCTAAGCTCTTCATATTTGTATTGATACTACAACATGGCTGGCAGCGCGGTTTCTAACAAGATAGGCTCAGAGACGAGCGGGCGGTACCTTAGGAGAGCACTGTACTTGGGGTTAGTACAAAAGGCGGGAAAAGTAGAATTAAAAATAAAGAAAAGAGGATGAGCTTGAAAGGACGTTGAAGTTAACTTCGCGAGAATAGGCTGGTTCCACTTGGGATGTCACTGCTTCGGTGCAACTCGATCGAGGCAGCAGCTTTTAGGCAATAGGACGGTCCGTACCTGAAAACTGGATGTCTGTTGATGCCTTAAGCAGCGCAAGGCTGCGAAATAATTCAGATGGCTGGAGCTCGGCTTCAGAACCCCAACCTCTCCAATCGATTTGCGATCAATTGCGACTCCCTTGGGGAAAGTTTCATCTGGTGTTGTTTAGAGCCTTCTATCAATAGTTTTCTTTTTCCCGCAGTTACTGTAACCGCATTTCCTAAGAACCTTTTAATTCAAAATTTTACCATGTTGTGAAGCCCCCCGTTGCTACAGAGCTCTCGTTGTTCCCCCCCAACTTTCCATCCGTCGCCCCTCACACCACACACTACCTCTCGTCCTACATACCCCGTGAGGCGATGACGGACTCAGGGGAAAACTACGCAGAGCTGATACCAGACGATGAAGCCCACGCAGACGTGGAAATGGTGAATGAGGACCCAGAAGTTGTCGTCGAGATTGGAGCTTCAGGCGTTGGCTTAACTGAATATGAAAATGGCAATGGGCTACCTTTCCAAGAAGAGGAGATCATGGAGGATACCCCGGCGAGAATCACCTACATCGATTACTTAAAGAGTCCGGTTATTGGATTACTGGTGGGACAGGGTGACGAGCAGGCGTTGTTGACGGCACATCAGGCGCTGCTTGTGAGCAGTCCATGGTTCGCAGATGCGTGTGCAAAGTTCAGTGATGAGGTTTCGGTATGTGGATACGCTTGGTCAGGTGAAAGGGTGGGGATGGAGCTGATAAAGGAGACAGGAGCGTAGGATCGACCTGATTGATGAAGACCTGGACGCTGTTGGCTGCTTCCTCGAATTCTTGTACACTGGCGACTACTTCCCGCGTAGACTGTCTGGTAGCCGGGATTTGGAGCGCGACCCTACGACTCCTGCTGTGGATGAGACGGGTGACCAACTTCTCAAACATGCTCGTGTCTATACCCTAGCCGAAACTCTCCAGCTACCGGCACTCAAAGGCCTCGCCTCGAGCAAGATCCATTGTGTCAACAGCACGGCGAAGGGCGAGATCGTGTATGCCAGATACGTGTATGCGCATACAAGTCTTGAGGACCGGGCGATTCGGGCACCAGTCGCGAATTTCTGGGCTACGAGGAGTCACACACTTAGGTCGGAGGCCGAGGATGAGTTCAGGCAGATGTGTTTGGAGTTCCCGCAGTTTGGTTATGATGTGTTGAGTAAGTCTATCTTCTTGCCTTACTTACCGAAAGGGAAATGTACTGATAGTTTTGTTAGCTCGAGTCCTGGACGAAAAGCTCAAGCGCGAGAAGCAGGAAAAGATGCACCCTTCTTCTACTCCCGGCAGTTCTCGAAAGCGTCCTCGCGCCATCTGAACACAACATGCAATCCTCGGAACCTCGAACGCTTGTACTATTTGGAGGTGGAGCCATGTGAACAAAATTTCGGTGCTCTTCCCTGCATACTTTCTTTCCGTTTGTACCTGTACCAAGAGCTGAATTTCTGCAAACATCGCTGGGGTGGCAATCCGGTGAAAATGAAGTGGACACATAATTGGACGGGATGGCTGCATGGTTTTCTCCTGCACCTGTATTCATGGAATGGATAAATGAGAGAGTAAGAATGGCAGCTGGTGTGTAACAACAGAAAAGCTCTTGTACGCTAGCAAGAATTGCAGACTTCGAGATGTATGGAGTGCTGTCTGCCGCTAATTTTTTTCCTGCGCAAGTTTCTTTTCGCTGTCGTGAGGTTGTGTTCGAGCTTTCCTAAGGTAGCATGTCCTCGTTCTGGAAGTAGGCAAGGTAGGGGTGTGTTGAGAGAAAAAGCGGGTTTGGTTGCGAGTCTCGAGATAGGGTCTACTTCAGTACAGTCGTCGAGCAATTTTTGAATTATTTTGGCTCTTAAAAATCTTATCCAAAATAACGGAACGTTCATTAGTTGTCAAGTGACTCTCTCCATGTCGCCCTGTAGGACTCACTCTATCCAATATCTCCAGTTATCTTCGATCTTCATGTTGCTCCTTATGCAACTTCTCAAACTCCAATACTAGGTCACCTCGATGGATCAAAATAGTTCTAGTTCCAAAATATTTTTGAATCTTGTCTTTGAAGCACGCCCACCGTTGACGAGATAAAGTCAGAACTGCGAAAGGGAACAATACTCATCCTCCGTAATTCAATAATTCTTGTCTTCATCACTCTATCAGTCATACCTTCATTTCAAAGGAATGTATCATTGCACCCAACGGTCTTTGCTTCATGACATTTCAAGATCCTGCGGTGATGTCCTCAACGGCTGATTCCCTTCAAGCTGGTGGTGAGCCTTGCTCCTGCCCCACGTTTCCAATGAAAACAACAAGGACAGCACAATATCTTTTATGCCTGTTAGAATATGGTAGATAAACTTGATCCAGATATGTTGACTCACGCAGCAGCAGATCCAAGGATTTCATGGCGCTTTGCTCTCGTGAAGAGAGCCAGAGCACCAGAGAAGAGCAAAGTGAAGACCAGGAGAACACCAATTGCAAGGCCCATCACCTGATCAGTTGGGTTGGCTCTAGTCAAGCGCCAGAGAATGTATACCGGTACGATCAATAATGCCAGAACAGTTGCAGTAATGACTAGGTTAGCCACGAAGTTCAATCGATTCCATTTGTACAACATGATTCCAGTCGCTTTCGAATCCACCTTCTTGCGCAGGCCCTGTTTGTCGGAATTTAATATTTCCAAGTCTCAGGAAGAAAATCGAAGGATATGCTGACACGAGAGCCGAATAGATACTGCCAAATTCTATGTCAGCATGGGTACAGACTTCTCAGAAAAGTGCAATGACGGACACGAATAATCATGGAGTGACGACCAAGCTTGTGAACAACAGCAAAGACTATTTCATCCTACCAAGCATTCTCTCGTCCCGGTTTTAATGCGACAAGGTCTTCCTTTCGGTATATGTAGCTTTCGGCGTTGACCAAAGGCACCTCGGTGTCAAAGTGGTTCTTCATACTCCAATAGTGTCTGGTCGAAGGTCTGTCGAAAGCAGCGATGTCTCGTGCAGCCGTGAGAAGCTCAACTGTAATACTGTCAGCTTCAATAAACATAGAAGATCATATTCGAGTAACCATATTGCTTGAATTTCTCTTCAATTTCGGCAAGGAGCTTCTTGCGACGGTCGTTTGTGACGTCGTCCTTCTCTCGGAATTTCAAGACTTCTGGATTGTACTTCGCGTCTGCTTTATCATATAGATTGAGACGTCTCTCTAATACTCTCAGCTCATCCTGTCTGTGGAGAAGTAATCGCATTTGCAAAATGCCAACCCGTCGAAAGAGCATGAAGTTCTCATTGCCGGCAAGCAAGACTGCCAGTCGGGGATAGCCTTCAGGGCATTGATCCACTGAGTTAATGTTAGATAGCGGCAATAGAACTTAGAACTACTCACTCACGTGCTCTGACTAAAGAGGCCCTGTTGATTTCTGGCTCCTGGTCTGTATCTTCGGATGCTGGAGATTTCGGAGACTGTCTGAAAACAGCAAGTGTCTTCCGGGCCCAGAAGTTCAGAGAACAGAGACTGGATCTATCTGCGGAGCGATACCTTAGACGCTAATCAGTCTCCTTGCCTTGTTCATCTCATCTTACCTGAGATTTCCTTGTCAGCATTTTCTGAGAAATCCACTCCAGGTGATAATAGGTCCGGGCAGCGAGATTCTACTCCAGAATCTGTACTTGCTTCAATGCAAATACCCTTCTCAATACGGTCGTCTAGGTCGCTCGACTGATGCATGGCACTTGTTGATGTATCTAAGCTTTAGGAAGAATAATCAATAGACGAAAAGAAAACACATGAAGTCTCAAGTCCATCGAGGCACGAACCATTGTAAAGTTGGGTCGGCTGACACATTAAACAACATTCGGAGGCATAGGACTTGCAAGCACAGGGAATTTGATTGGAGAGGAATCCATGATGAAGCTCAGCACGGCTGGCTACATGTCGAGTAGTACAACCGGTGCCCCTATCTCAAAGCACCCTCGCTTATTCTCTGGGCTCAATATTATCCTCCCGGACTCTTTCACCATCACTGAAAAGATCCTCCACACCTCTAACTGTCTCATATTTCAGCTGATATTCATAGTCCTGAACATCAGCGCTGGCATTCCAAACCCCTGCAGAAGCGATTCTCAGATCGATGGCATGCTCCACGTTGTTGTCGTCTGAGAATCTCACTCGCACTCGGTCGCTAACCTTGTACGCCGGGGCTAGCTATGTTTTTGTTAGCATTCATCCAGAATCACAGAAATCCTAATTTATCTGACCTTCTTTCCAGTCCTCTTTCGCCTCGTTAAGAACTTCTTGATCTTCGTCAGAATGCCACGCCAACCACGCTTCCCACCTATTCCACCGTCTCCACTCGCTCCGCCAACCGCACCAATTGCACCAACATTGGCCATTGCATAATCCTGCGTGTCTCTTGAACTTGGGATATTTTGGCTATTCTCGGACGCGGAGTGAGAGAGGGCAGAGAGCAGTGCAACCTCTAAGACTGATTCAGTTTTGATGAAGTGACTGGTCTCAGATTCTGTTGAATTAGGTCAATAAAAAGGCCATCTGAAAATACAAGCATTCTTAATATACAGAAGAACTCCATTATTCTCAAGATTTCATTGTCAGTCGCTGTTACTGTGATGATTCTTTAGAAGTACTATTGTTGTTGCATCAGCACCCACTCTTTCTAAACCTGCTATTGTCAATGAAATCCACAATGACTGTCAACACTAAAACTCGCGCTTACTATTATTTAATTCAGAAATTACTAGCTAGTAAATGGATCAACAAGATCTGTTATATTGGAGCAAGCTGTAGCCCTTTCAAGACACAGAAAATTCGCTTAGCACCCCAGAATGTTCTGGCACAGCACTGTTCCCGATGACTCTCACCTGGGTCATTATGTATGCTTTCAGGCAAACCCATGGAATTATGTAATTCAATCGCTTCCGCATTCGCTCTCAATGTTGAACTTTTCCCCAACTCCCGGCTCCAATGAGGCGTTACTGAATTGTGAACAAAACATAAGATCTTTTGAATCTTAAGATACTTAGATTTTCTTTTATGTTCCGAGTCAAAGATGGTGGGTGCTCTGCGCAGTAAGGCAGCATGAAATACGGGAAAGAAAGTTACTCTGATACACAAGACTTGCCGTCGCAGCTACTGCTTCCATAGAGCCCTATATAGGTTTAACAAAGAATTACTCAACACTTAAAATTTACTGGAGAACTAAGCGATGATAGAATTAATGGCCTCACAGATATTCGGAGCCAAGTCAAGTTGAGTCTAGGTGTGAAAAGCCTGCATCACATGACAAGTTGTGAGATTCTCCTAGATAAGGCAGACTCTCTGTCCAGGGGAGAATCTACATAAGATGAGAACGGTTGTTGAGAGCATGTAATATGAACAGTTATGAGATCGAAAATTTCATGATGACGAGGCTCTGTTCTCGAACTTTCGAATATCAATCAAATTTAGTATGCTTGGCGCCATCGCATCACTTCGCGCATACACCACGATTCTAAGCCAGATCAATATATAAACCAGAAATAGATTTCTCTATATGCTTCATGAAGCTAAAAATCTCTACCATCAAATTTTTTGAATGTTGTTGAGAACAGTGAAGTTCTGTAATGTGTTCGAAATCATCATTTCAGTGAACCTTCACCTTCGAGATAATATCACCTTTGAAGTATCGATTAAGGTAACGATATGTACTGATGAAAGTCGTACCTTCTAGATGTTTTCCAGTATGCCACATTTGGCACATCGATTCGATCTGCCTTTATTCACCTTTCAAGTTAAAGAGGAACACCGTCACTTGATAAGCGAACCCCTTTTCACCCATGTCGCACGATCCGATTTCACCACCCTCGATCTGCCATAAAGTCCCAAATTTGAGAGCCAGTGAGCTGAACTCAACTATTCAAATGTCTCGAGATATCCAAAGTCTTCAGCTGTTCAAATAAAACGGATTTTTGTTTGCTTGCTACATCGTGCTGTTGTTGTCCGGCCTAGGGCCAAGCACCAAGTGACCCATTAAAAAAGTATATTCGAGAAGTAAATGTCCTGCATTCTTAGCCTTAATCCATCAAATTGACAATAATATCTCTTTACCACCTTCCCTTAAGCAGTATACTCAATCTCAAAGCTCCACGAGCTTTCAATACCCCAGTAATCGCTTGTGTTCCACCCAGATTCATGCGTCGCAGCACCAACAGAATAGCTCTGCGAGAACAAGCTACAATACGTGTCCAATGCATGTGCATTCTTCTTCAACACATAAGCATTAAAGAAATCGCACTTATAAGAGCTCTATGATCCAGTCCAGGCCTGGACCCATTGCACACACCAAGGTGACTTTTCATTGATGGAGTTCTGCGCCTCAGCGTAGGCGGCGTAAAGAGCGGTGTTGTATGGACCTGGGAAGCAATCCTGACCGATGAAAGTAGAAGAGCGGCTGTGTCCCTTGAAGCCGTCACCGCCGCAGTGTTGGGATGGCTGCCAGTCAGGGCATTGGGAGGGTGTGGTGTTGGTCTTTGAGAAACCATCAGAGCCAGCAATCACGACGTGGAATTGACCGCGGAGTCGCCATAATTGGTGGCTGATGCCACGTTGACGTCAGATCTCCAAAGTGTGCACTTGTAGTTTGTAATTGAAGCGGGTTGAGTGCAGTTCTCGGATGGGTTCAAAGAAGGGTCGCGCTCGCCAAAGATGTTGAAGCCGGTACAGAGCGTGGTGTTATCGTGACATTCAGAGCTGCCCTCGACATCGTAGGAGTGGAGTGTTTGCACTCCGAGATAGGTATTGGCAGTGACGGAGGCGTTCAGGTCACGGAAGGTCGCAACGTAGCCTTCTGGTGCCTTAGCCATTTGAGCCTCTTGATGGAACTCGGGGTAGACTTCGAAGGCTGGATGAGACGGAGATTCTCTTACGAGTTGTCGGGCAAGACGACTCAGAAGTCGTGGTGGAAGTCATTGACTGAACTTGAGAGGTAGTGATCGTAGGTGGTATCCATGGTTTAGAAGATGAGCTTGGAGGTGGAGGTTGAGCCCAGCTATTGCTTGTACTTGGTTCAGGTTTTCCCTAGCTTTTCGTTGTCGTGGGCTTAGGCTCGTTTGCCCATGTCTTGCTTTTGCTTGTAGCCCAGCTGCCAGTCGTTGGCCAAGGCTATGGGCCCCAATCTTGGCTGGTGGTTGGCTCAGGACCCCAGGGCCATCCCCAGGTTGGAAACCATCTCTTCTCACTACCGCCTTGGGAAGCAGATGCACTTGGCAGACGCCACAACCGTAGCGGCGGCATGTCCTTCTGCAGCACGGAAGCAGAGTTGTAAGGAATGTCTTGTGTGTTCATGGAAACAGGAGGCCGGTCAAGGGCTGAGAAGAAGCCGCATCGACAGAGGAGAAATTAATGCCATTGACTGCTGGTGAGGCAGCGGTAATGGCAGCGAAGCCTGCAAAGTGATTTGCTTGATGCATTTCAACGAGAGGAAGAATGAAGGGAAGCAAATGAAGTGAAAACTGGTCTGTGAAAGGAGAGGAGACGGGAATTATATTGACCATACTCCAGGTGGGGAAATTAGGAGCCGTTACTAAACAAAATAGACTATCATGACAGTCCGGTGCTCGATCTCATCGGGTCCTCTGAACATCGCGATCTCAAGTGAAGCTCAGATGATTTAGCAACTCTCCACTTCTCGTATATGCCAAGCATATTCTGAAGGACAGCCTGATCTCCGCTCTTGGGGAACAGCTGTGACCAAAATGGCATGCCTTTTACGTCCATCAGATTCTCCGCAGTCGCGAAGGCTTCTGGCTGCCTGAAATCGATTAGGCACTTTCTGGTATTCCTGACTTAGCGCGCCCTTAAAGGTTGCCGAATGGCCCGAATATGTAAAGGTATCGTGCTCCACTTGACATAATTTTGAACTTTGCATTAGCTTGGAAGATCTCCTTATTCTGTAATGTAAGCGAAGTATTCTCAGAGGCTCATGTCCACGCGAATTTTGAGGTGGTGTGGATGGTGAGAGGTATTGCGACGAGCACCAAAAAATCTTTGATGACAAAATATTCTTAAACATTTTCAATTTTCCAAATCTTCATATTGAAATCTGGTTCTCAAAGTCTTTATATATCACTTTGCACCATATTCCCTCACAAACCTTTCACAGTTCAAAGATATTTCGGTCAATTAAAGCCTTCTATTTAATATGGCTTTTTGTGTCTATCACGAGGTGGGCTCGTATCCATCCAGAGAAGAAGAAAGGCTTCCTGTCCTGATCGTAACTCGAAGATCAGAAACGAAGCCAGAATAGAATTTCTCAGGGCCCACCCATCATCTCTGTAAGACTCAGGGTCGGGCGCGTTGCGCTATACTGACCTGATTTCCATCTTGTGGGATTCTCAGTGCAGTATGCACAATTGGAGCACTCGAGCTCGAGTTTTGCACACAAACGTGCTTGCGAACTTCCGCTTTAATGGCGATTTCTGCCCATTCTGATATCTCCCGTTCCCTCCTCCCTTCATCGTAGTATCTCCCACACAATAAATAGGTCGTTCCGTCCTCGGAAATCATATATTCGGCCTCGTTCAGTAAATCTGAGACTAAGTCACGATCAGGGTTGTCAATGGTAGTCGGGAAAGGAAGAGTTTCGTATTCAGGAATCTCCTGCTCAGGGATGGGCTCTACTTCGGCTTCGAAGACATTCTGCTGCCACGAGATACAGCGAGCCCACCAACGAAGACTATTTCGATACAGGATCCCAAAGTCTGTCATATTGTTCTCATTATGCTTTGTAAGGTTACCCATAGTCAGAGGCTTGCAGTCGTATGTCCGGGGAAAGCTCCTGGAATGTTCCATAAGTTCGAATTCTGTATCCTCACGATCGTCCGCCGGGGGATCCTCTTCGTCGAGAAATTTAGCTAGCGAATGGCCTTTTGCAAACCATTCACTTCTCTTGACCATATTCCTCCAGGTTTCGTCGACAGCTTCAGCGCTCGGTCGTTGTTTCTCATGCCGAAGCGATGTATGAAGATCCGAGCCCGGAGAACAGTCTGCAGCAAACGGCCCCCCTTGGGCAATGCCCGTTTCTATTATCTTGCGGAGCTTCTCCTCGTCCTGGTGAAATAGAATTCCCATCCGCCTGTAACGATTAAAAAGGCAGAATGAAAGCTCCCAATAGGCCTCGTGTGAACGAGCTTTCTTGCAGTTTAAGTCAAGCTTCAATATGAACGAATGAGGAGCTGATGGTTCGTCCATGAACCACCGAGGGGCATTAAGTGGAATGGAGTAGTCGAAGATTGTTTCAGAGAACGACGTCTTAGCAAGTTGGTGTTCGTGAAAACTTTTACCATTCATCTGAAGAGAGGGACATTGAAAAGGATGGGTCCAGTCCGATGAGGCATCTTGTTGGCCCCACTCCTCGATGGGAGTTTGAGAAGGCAGAGCAATAAGCTCCTTGCGCAAAGGGTCCTTGTCCCAGGTAAGCATGGTGGTGAATTTATGAACAAGCTTGAGTCTTAATTGAGATTCGAAAGCGGGTATGTTAGATAGAGACTTGAAGACTTAGAATTGTTGGGTGTGACCCTAGTTGTCAAAGCAGGATTGCAAAAATAGAGAGACAAGATCAAGCGGAAGGAAGCCAGGAATAAATAGGAATAACTATATCAATGTGAACTGACAAATTTAGTGCTTAAGATCTAGACTGGTTGTGGTAGCGGGAACTAAACAGAACACACCAAGTCCTCACATAAGGAAAGGTTAAGAGCTATAAATACAACATATTTTGCTTGGAATAGGTAAGCGCAAATGCTGGCTCAAAAATGTTGCGCTAAGAGTTATTTCATCACTCTAGTCTGAAGCGTACCAAACTATGGTAGCATCGACCTAATCAGCCCCTCCATCATAACTTTATGGCTGGAGCGTTTGCTTTCAAACACTAAAGTTCATGAGGAATCGGGAATTCGACGTACAAAAACTTGTTTGCGTGAAATTCACAAAGAGCATCGCAGCTACCAGACGCATGTGAAGAAAAGTCACGTGATCAATCTATGAAACCACCCGGGGCCACTTGTCGCCTTTGGGTCAAATGTCCACGAGATAAGACTACGCGGAAAGCACGGAGGGAATAAATGATTGTAGATATGTGCGCGTAGATGTGTAGATGTGTAGATGAATTCATCTTTAGTCCAAACTACTCTGTCACAACAGCGATTGTGCTAAAACGTGGTTGAGATGTACAAGATATATTCGTCTATGGTGTCACAATATAGGTACATCGTTCTCCGGACTTACAGGTGCAAAATCAGCACCGTCTCCATCACCGTTCAGTAATCCTCTTTGCTCGCCTTCTCCATCTTCTCTGGTAAGTCCGGTTGTTACAGCCATCCCATCTGTACCCATGGTTCTGCGAGTCTCCTCAGCTCCGTTCAGCACATACCACACATCTTTCTTGGTCAGAAGTCCCTGCAAAACACCCCGATCGCTGAATAATACGTATCGCAGACCAAGTTTCTGGAAGTAGTTGGCGGTGAGTAGGAGGTTGGATCGAGAGGGGAGAGTAAGAGGGGTCTGATCCATCCACGGTCTTAGATCCAGAGTAGTCCTAGGGTCTGCAAGTGGCTGATGAGAGAAGAAAGCTTCGGTTTCTGGAGGGAGGGAGCGTGGTGGGTGTGTCGAAGTTTGTAGATTATATGCAAGTTCGGCGCGAGAAATGTAGCCGAGCAAAATGGCTTCCCGTGGATCTGAGATCACCGGGAAGCCTCGATGTGGATGAGCGGCTAAGATATTCGTGAGTGACTCGATAGTATGTCCAGTTGCAGTCAAGACGACAAGGTCTTCAATCCGGGTCATAATCTGACTGACTGGAATGTCCGGTATGAGGGTTTCCTCGCTATTATCCAGCAAAGGATATTCATTGAAGTGAATCCAACTTTCGTAGATGCCTCTCTTTCCAAAAGCATCACCGACCCATTTGCTCACCATGACCGCGATCATAATGGGCAGGACGTAGGTCAATGCTCCAGTAAGCTCAAACATGATAACGACAATGGAGACCGTCATTCGAGTGACGCCTCCAAGCGCAGCAGCCGCCCCAATGATCGCATAAGTTCCGGGTGTAATGCAGGGGATGTCCGGCTCGCAGGAGGCAAACGGAAAGAATGAGGGATGGTTAGTCACCCAGATCTCCATAATAATTCCCACAGCGCGACCAAACAAAGCGCCAACTGCCATTGACGGCAAGATGATTCCAGCGGGTATTTGCAGCCCAAAGGTTATCGATGCCAGGAAGAATCCAAGAATGGCGGCAAAAAGGAGCAGGAATATGGTTCCAGCAGTCGCAGAGCCTGTTTTGCATAGTCCAAATTGGTCCTCGTAAACCTTTGAGCACTCCGCAAAGAGTGAATAGACCAATTCCGATGATTGAGCGCGCATGTAGAAATTGGGATAATTTACCAAGGCAGTAAGGAGCGCAACTATGACAACCTGGGTGATTGGGCCAGGTAGCCATTTTGCGCCCTTCTTCCATTCAGCAACCTTCATGTTGAGCTTGATGAACAAACCGCCATATATTCCCTGAGTACAAGTCAGAACTGTCATAAAAGATGGCGGGCTTCTTACACCAAAGATTCCAAGTATGACAAATGGAATCATCTCAAAATCATGCCATCCTGAGCTGTATGTAACTTGATAGAGCACAAGCTTTCCACTCCGGAAGGGGTCAAAGGCTTGTAGCATCACAGCCGCAGTCATTGCACAGACGAAGCTCTGCCACATCGTCTTGTCGGGAAAGTAGTATGAAAGTTGCTAATTTCACATCAGTAAAACATGAAGATATCACTAGAAGCTCAGCTGACCTCAAGACTGAAGAGGACTCCGCCAATGGGAGAACCAAATGCGACAGAGATTCCTGCAGCTGCGGCAGCGGACAATACCTCACGCTTTCGAGCTATAATCTTGTAAGCTATCATTATAATCGCATAAAATGAGCTCCATGCCTTCATTTTCATTGATATTTCCAAACAATTTCATGAAAAGATTTGCACAACAGCATGCAACATGCACAAGAGGGCCCTCTTTCCCAAGCCACATCCCGGACGCCACCGCAAGACACTATAGTGGTCAGAATTAGGGATCGCAGGTTTGTAACCAGAACTTACCAATCCAAGTGACTTGACAACCAGTGTCCAAATACCCATAAAACGCCTTATCACAAACCCACCTAAGACGGTCTTTATTTCGGGAATACCGCTATGCTTCGCGTACAAAGCATACTCCTTTACCAATATGCTCGCTGAAATAGCAAAGACAATCTGGTAGCTGGGTCAGGATAACTCTGCAGTGACTGAGAAAGGGCTTACCGAAAATGTAATGAAGAAAAAGTATTCTATGAACCATTTCCCTCCTGCTGATGTAATGTGAAGTGCATTACTCCACGGAATCCAGTCTCGACATTGCGACAACCCATCATACCCATAACAGCAGAAGTATCTATTCAGATAGAAATGCCCTCCATCCTCCCCTGCAGCGCAATAACCTGACTTTATATCACCCAGCCAGTCGCTGGCAACGTCGATAGCAGCCGCGAAGATTCCAGCTGCAAGGCCCGTCAAGATCAGGACCACCCAGACCTGGCTTGCGTCCAGAAATTGCTGCGCATATCCAAGGAGTCCAGTAGCACTCGAGTATAGTATTCGCAGACGTTGCCGTTCTTTTGTATATTCGAAGATCCAATCAATTGCCGTCAAATCTTCATATCCAACTCTTCTACCCGGTCCCTCCACATACCAATCCAAAGGGCCGTCCTTTATGCCATTACTTGTTGTATCTCTACTGTTCTCCAACATATTCAACCCTAGCGCTCCTCTTATTGGAGTTCTGGTTCCGGGCGACGGTGTAGCCTGTCGAGAGCTGGCGCCGCCGCTCCCTGAAAAGGCGGACAGGAACCGCGAGCCTGGGGTTTGCTTCTGCTTCCGCTTGAATGATACTACATCTCCACCATCTGCCTCAAGGGGATCCTCAGAGAGCAAGGCCTGGTCTCTGGAATAGCTTGCCACAGGATCGTCATTGTCGCTGTCATCTTCGACGGCCGCAGGCTTCGGAGGGCTTCGAGTACTGGACGATGATGCTGAGCCAGTGTTATCTATAGGGTGGAAAGAGCCAGCTAAAGAGCTCGCCATATTCAGGCACGAGGAGTTTGTTGTTGCATGTTGGGTTTGGCTTCTGCAGCTTTCAAGTTCAATGAGCTCGAGGCTGCGACGTTTTCGGGAAAGCTTCGGGAAATAAACCACGCTAGCGAAGCTCCAGATATCAACTTCACTTTCATCGCGAATCAGACATTTTAACAGTGTTTGACCTGAACCGTCACGATGGCGGAATCTTCTAGGACATCTCGGGATGCTGTGACTGATCCACAAGGCCCCCTTGAACCCTCTGCAGTGTTTGAGAGGTTGCAGAGCCTCTTGAAGGCGAATGATGATACTTCGAGATTCGTCGGTCTCGCCCTCCTCAAATCTGTCCTTGACAATGGACATCTATCTCAAGATCCGGAAAGTCTGCGTACTCTATGGGAAGCTCTCTCTCCAAAATTTCTGGACCGTCTGCTTCGAGCTTACCAGAATGAGAAAGTCAACAAGTCCGAAGCCAAAGACATGGTTGACTTGGCAGTTGCTATTCTCCATACATTCTCTGTTTTGTTACCGGAGGACTCTCGAAAAGAGAAGAGGCTAACTGGAAGGGCAGCGCCTTTGGTGAAAGCAATTGTGCAAAGGTAGGTCCAAATTCCTTATTGAAAGTCTGTCAACTGACAATTTCCAGCCCCCATGAGACCTCAAAACTCATTCTGCAAACGCTTTTGACTATTGCTAGTCAACCCGAAGGAGCCGTGGAGATTTTGACTATTGAAGACGTCTCTCCTTTGACAGAGATCGCCAGCCAAGACCCGCTTGTGCTAGAGATCTTTCTCTATACGTGGTTGAACTCATCCGCAACCAGCACATCTCCTCAGGCCATTAGAGATAGTATCAACAGTGTTATACCAGCGTTGATTCTTGTATTCAAAGGGACAGATGCCGTTACTTTGATTGGCCTTGTCGGCAATCTAATTCCTAAGCTGGAGTCAGAGGTGAGTTGTGAACGAAGCTTTTAATCTCAGACGCTAATGAATTGCAGGCTCTGCCCCCGAATCCGAAATGGCTCGGACCCCTAGTCCTGCTCCTCCAGAAGCTCGTATCCAGTAAGCCAACGGCACTTGGTCGAGCTGCTTATACCAATCTTGCAGCTGCTTTGCTCCAGGCATATCCAGCAAGATGTACAGATTTACTGTTCAAGGACGGCAAGCCTGGTAATATGGACAGTAAACCTTTCTCATATTTATTCATTAATCTTCTGCTGATTGATCTTCGCTCATCGTTTCCTTCATTACTTGCTCAACTCAACAGCGCCGAGTATCCAGCCACGTCCCAAAGATTGTCGTCCGCCTTTGACGTGATTTCGAGTTTCATAGGGTTCCTTGTTCGAAGCCTGGACGATGAAAATGATTTTGGCATCGGAATGCCACCTGACCTTCTACTGAAACTTCGCAAGGACATCGCCGAGACTATATCTCTTACTATCGAGTACTTACGAGATAGATGGGATGCGTCTATAGCCGGCGCTGCAGGTCTTCACCCCGAAGCCCGCGCAGGAACATCTGCTACCTCGGAAGGTACGAGACTCACACTCACCTGGGAATCGATGAAAGACAACGTCAATGCCGATCCCTTAGTCCTGGCCGCACTACGGACTCTGGCGATATGGATCCGCGAAGATGAGAATGAGAATTTGCGTAACGAAGCTGCGGGTCTGATGGATATGTTGGTCGAGCTCTACAAAATTAGTGCCGATAGTCCACTTGACTTCAGATACGCTGTGCTACTTATTCTGGAAGGCATTGTGGGCTTGGACGGTTCGACCCAAGGGTTCCTCAACCAGGGAGGATGGGAAGTCCTTTTCCAGGACTTACAGGATAATCTCAGACTCACGTCTCCTGAAGTTACTCTCATTAATACGGTAGATACTAGTCGAGGGCTACAAATTGTTCGAGTGCTTATTGCTGTCGTTGACGATCAGACTTTTCTGTTCCCAGAAGAAGATTGGATGACAGCTATAATGACTACAGCATCTCTGAAAGTGTCTGAAGCTCCAACATCATCTTCGGACGTCATTGAGCTTCAGATAGCAATGCTACAACTGTCGACAGCGCTTCTCTCTAAGTCAGCTGGCGGAGTGACGAAGCGGTACGTAACTTGCATTCCAGCACTTTCAGGGCTTGTAAGTCAATTGATGGCCCGGGTGAAAGTCTTGGAAAACGAGGTCGACAGGTCGGAGTTAGCCACTTCGTTGGAAGACGTGGCGCTAGATCTGAGCAACTTACGGCAAATCAAATGAGGTCTCTTCTTCTTTCCACTGCAATCTTGCTGCTACCTAATATTGAACCATCGGAAATTACTTGTTCTTCTAGTGACTTTCAGTTTGACTTCTGCGACGGACCTCAGTGACAGGCGGCCAATGAGTCGACTCAATGCGAGAAATCCCTATACATCCACCACAGGAGAAGCCTCACTTCCTCCCCGAGTACCGAGGAAGTCCGGGCCAGTTAGAAGGAACAGCGTGTAGATACAAGGTGATACAGCACAGGCTTTCCAAGGACCCTAGCTTGGCAAGGTCTACCACAGCAGAGCATCTGAGATTTCCAACTTTGAGAAAGAAAACAATGCACCAAATCCTCAATCAAGTTTGTCTCTTTATCGTTTTCTGGTTCTTCTTTGCAGTATAAATCTACTTAATCTCTCTTGGTGACCCGGATATCGCAGCTTTCTCGGGGTCCTTCTTGGCGTTAACTGTCTCTAATTCTACAGCTTCCACAACGCCAGCACCACATCTACGATCGAATCTTCGACGCCAAGGCTTGTACAAGAGTACAGATGCCGCACCAAACACTACAAAAGCACCACATATGCCACCTCCAATGATATCAAAATGGTCACCGACGGAATTAACACCATCCCAGAACGGCCCACTGGAGAAATTCGCTATGAGGGATAACAATTGGATCAAGCCAATGGCCATTGCGACCAACACAGTGATCGCCGTCAAAACAATCGAGTAGTACAGAATGGCAACCGAATCTCTAGCAAGTGAAGTAGAGGTGTAGAGTGTCATCATCAGCGCACCATCAGTCGTATCGAGAAGGCACATGCCAGCTGGGACTATCAGCACTACGAAGCAGAAATCGGACAAAAGCATGTAGCATGCAAATCATACCAGTAAAAAGTACAGGGAAAATGAGAATCAACCAGATACTCGTCCCTTGAGCTCCTTGTATGCTCGCGATCCCAAGCACGGCAACCTCACTGCTGGTGTCGAAGCCCAAGCCAAACAGAACTCCAAGTGGATACATCTTCCATGGCCTATCGATCAGCTTGAATAGCTTCTTGAACAGCCTTACCATTATACCACCACCCTCGAGATTCAATCCTGCAACGGCACCGTCCTCAGCGCCTGTCTGGTCACCATTTACCTCCTCTCTCAGCACGGCTCTCATTCGTTGGACCAACTTGAGCAGTATCCAGGAATTTCCTATCCCAAGCAGGATCAACACTCCAGCACTCACAGCTGTTCCAATCACTCCACCCACATTCCTAAATCCGTCGAACCTCTTCTCTAGGGCACCACTGGTGGCAGCAACCACTATGCATGTTATGACCACAATTGTCGAATGCCCGAGCGAGAACCACGTTCCAACAGTAACGGGCTTCGAGCCAGTTGCGACAAGGCGTCTGGTCATCAAGTCGATGGCGGAGATGTGATCAGCATCTAGAGCATGCCGCAGACCGAGTGTGTATGAGAGGAGTGCAGAAGATGAGAGGGTAGGATTCGAACGCAGGACTATCGCCACGATGGCCCAGATAAGCAGATTGACGAGAATTAGGAGGGAGATTATTTGGACGGCAGCAAGTGGAAGGAAACGGAGCTGTGGAGGTAGACGGGATATGAGAGTCGTAAGCCATTGCGGGCGGCTGAGAGAATTGGGGGGCCGCATATTTACAAGACAAAGGGTAGGCAGGGTGCGGCTGCCCTGACCAAAGAGTGAAGACTCTTGGAGGTTGAGTCGAATGAAGTGGAGGAGGGGTCATGACAAAGATCAAAGTTTACCCCGCTATTGCTATCCGATTTTCTAAAGGTCGCCGTATTTTTCAGGAGACTCCCCCACCACGAGACTTCTTCGACTTCTGCAATCTTCAACTGCTGGGATGGATGGAAGTATGGCGTTATGGCATCGACAGGTCATGAAGAAGCACCCAAAGTTGCATTGCTCTAGAATGTCTGCCTCCCGAGGAAGAGGGCGAGGTGATATGTTCCTGCCAGATGAAACCAACGCCCCTTTCTATTTGTCTATTTCTCATTCCCATCTCTCCGACGAGATGTGCCAGTCTCGGAATATCTTAATTGGCATTGGAAAGTCTGTTGAGTTTGGAGATCTTGAATTCTGAGGCTTTAGTTACGTTCGTGCTGTGCTGAACATCATTTCATGATACATTTTCACCCCTCTCTTGGCTCGAATTCTCAGCAGATGGGTGTTCTGTAGCTACCCTCATTTAGCGTTTGTCGTCTTAAATTGCATGTCTTCTTCGTCGTCTAATGTTTTATGTAGCATGTATCTACGCAAATTTGGACCGTTCTTTGATACCATCCTATCTCCTAGTAGTCCCATGCTTGCGTGTCTTATCTAGTTTGGTCAAAAAGCTTCCTGATCCGTCCATCTAGCCGAGTTCAATGATCCTCCATGGTCCACTTTCGTCCTCAGGTTTTGCACAATCTATCAATTGATAACCATCATGCTCTACTACTTTTCAACAAGATGTCCTCGGGGTTCTCCGCTGAGACCCATCATTGCCGCCAACATCGTTATCATGAATGGGGCTAGAGATAAGTATCTCGCAGTCCTCAAAATGAGCAGTCACTGTACCCTATTTTCCCCGTCAGTTGTAGGCCCTCAAAGTTTTTGCAAGATTCAACGCGCTGGCAATGGCTAGTCTCAACATGGCTCATGACCCTGAGAAGGGCTCAACGGAGAAAACCAACATTGTCGATACCTCTACCGGCGTTGTTGACTTTGCAGACGGAGATGTCTTGGTCACGCACAAGGACATTTCCACTTCATACTGGGGTGCTTTCGGCAAAATATCGAAGAGACTTGAAGCTCTTGGTGTCGAAGCTCGAGGAATTCAGCCGGTCCTGCCTGAAGAACGTTTGCCGCAGTCATATTGGGGACTGTGTATGATCTGGTAAGACGTCCTCTTCTGAATCCCAAAGCAGCTCCTGATATATAACTCTAGGTCTTCCGCTGGACTGACAATTGGCACATTCACAACCGGTATTCTCGGACCAGCATCCTTCAATCTTTCCTTCAACCAAACATGCGCGATCATCTGGGGCGTCGGCGCTTTAGGCGCAGCTGTCTCGGCATATGTCGCTATATTCGGAAAGAAGAACGGACTCCGAGCACTAGTCAACACTAGATACATATTTGGGTACTATGGTACCATGGTAATGGCATTCTTGAACAATTTCACGAACGTTGTGTTTGGAGTTCTGGACTGCATTCTGGGTGGAGAGACACTCAACACGTTATCGACGGGTAAATTGCCTACTATTGCAGGGATGGTCATTGTTGGAGTTGTTAGTTGGATTCTTGGCACGGCTGGTTTCAAATATATACATTACTACGAGAGGTAAGTTGCTCAGGGATAAGAAGTTTTCATGTTCTGACCCGTCACAGACTGGCATGGATCGGACCAGCCATAGTCTTCATCGCTCTCTTTGCGGTGGGGACACCGCACTTCGAGACATCGATGCGTCCGCCAGAAACTCTTGACCCTATGACGCAGACTGGTCTTGTATTGTCCTACATCTCCGTGATTTTCGGCTCATATGCTGGATGGGTTGCTATCAGCGCAGACTACTACATCTACTTCCCTGTATCCACACCATCATGGAAGATCTTCCTGATGAGTTTCCTCGGTATCCTTGTTATACCGGCAGCAGCGATGACCTGCGGCGCGGGCTTCGCTACAGCTCTGTGGACAAATGAAACTTGGGCCACCAACTGGGACACCGATGGTACTGTTGCCGGACTGTGAGTTTTCATACCTCCATACAAGCATTGAACTAACAAACCTCAGCGTCCTAACCATCTTCGAACCACTAGGCGACGTCCGCTACTTCTTCTTGTTCATCCTAGCCTGGTCAATGGTCTCCAACAATGTCTTCAACTACTATTCCATTTCCATCACTACCCAAATCTTCGGCTCCAAGGCAGTTCTCCTACCTCGCTACGTCTATACCTTGATCTCTTGCGTTATCATGATTGTCATTGCCATCGCTGGCCGTAATAATCTGTACACCGCGCTCTCAGATCTCATGGCCATCATAGGCTATTGGTGTATTATCTACTGGGTAATCTTCGTCGAAGAACATCTAATCTTCAGACAATGGTTAGGAAGAGGTTGGGATCTTGACGCATGGAATGACAAGCGTCGGCTTCCGGTAGGGTTTGCTAGCATCGGCGCATTTTGCATTGGATGCGTGGGAGCTATCTTGGGAATGAGTGAGGCTTGGTACACCGGTGTCGTAGGAAGGCTGGTCGGCTCATACGGTGGAGATCTGGGCGTTGAGCTGGGCTTTCTCTTCGCGGGTGCAGTGTATCCGCCGATGAGATGGGTGGAGCTGAAGTTCTACGATCGATGACTGATAAAATCTTATCTGAGCTGCCCTTTTGTTTTTGCTATAGTCAATTGCTCGCAAAACACCACGAAGTCGGCCACCTAAGAACTAAGTGAGCACAAAAAGGGGTGCATGACAATTCAATTTCAAGCAGAGCGCGGAAATTTTTCACTCAAGGACTCGGAAGGTTGAAGTGGGTCAAATACATATCTAATCAATTGAGTTGCCCAGCTTCGCAATCCCGCTTTCAATTTTGAGGTCTTCCTCTTTTGTGACGGGCCTTCCCTGAAATGCTTAACTTTCGCAACGGGCCAAGGTATCCACCTTCTATGGCGTTTGAAGCTGTACCTCAACAACCTCCACACTTCGTACATACCAGTGAATCCGCCGACGAGAAGCATGAGTGTTCCAAGGGGGATCATCTGCCATCAAATATGTATCATTACCAGGTGATTGGCCAATCGATACGAGAGAGCCAATCATCGCCCCTTGTTTCCTCTGGAGACGCTTGCGCGGTGCCCGCAGATAAGGTTGCTCACTGTCTGCCCAGTGCGCAGAGGCCCCGTATAAGAATGCGGAAGCCTCAGAATACTGACACGCTCTCATAGGGCCGTACGATAGTAATCGCTCCATGCGTATCACCCATGGAGGTTCAAACAGCGGAGAGGCCGAAAAAAGAGCATCCGGTGAGAATCAAGAGGACCAGAGCCTCCGCCCCTAGGGTCAAGTCAGGGTGCATCAGTTGCAAGTACGTGGGTCTTCTCCACATATTCAGGGCATCAATAAAGCTAACCATTATTTAATGCAGACGACGCCGCCTCAAATGTGATGAGGGCAGGCCAGAATGTCAGCGCTGCATCAAGTTTGGCTTCAAATGTGATGGATATGCAGTTCCACAGCAGCCAGGAATTGTCGGTCCACGAGAACTCAAGCCATTGAGTATAGCACCATCAAAGAGTCGATTCAATAATGACCAAGAGTGTTGGTATTTCCAGCGTTTCAGAGAGCATACCGTCATTCAGTAAGCATCATCTCTCTGCGACTAGACCCTAAGACGTTTCTAAATCCAAACTTGCTAACTTCACTCCGCTCAAGGCTCACGGGTTTCAAGTCATCTGAGCTCTTCAATCGAGTTCTATTACAAGCCTCAGAAGAAGAGCCATGCCTCAGACATGCTGTGATGGCAATTGGGGCTCTCGATTTTAAGAAGGAAGAGATGAAGAGGACTGAGAACAAGGAGAGACGACGTCGTCGGCGGGAATTTGCTTACAGCGAATATGGCAAAGCCATTGAAGGACTGAAGCGAGCAATCGGCACAAATAAACTGGACATCCAAGTCCAGCTCCTCTTGTGTATCCTTTTCACCTACCTAGAAGCATACCACGGAAACAGCGAAACAGCAACGACCCAAATCTTCGCCGGAACTCAGATGATGGACCGATATTGTAAATCGAAAAGCCAAGCTAACTCCATATTGGCCGCTCGGGCCTCACTCGTCGACGCAGATATTGTTGACGAGATGGTCAAGTTAGAAATACAAGCTCTTTCTTGGAACGTCTTGAAGCCCAGTATACAGGATAGTCCCGAACAAATGCATCAAATTGTCGATCGAATGCAAACCTGCCTGTCCGCAGTCTCGGACTTCGAGCTGGACAGCCTGAAGACCGCCGGATTTGTGTACTCCGTTTTGATGGTAGCAAGTGTATATCTTCGGTTTGTACAAGCTCAGCTTTCGGGAATGGTGAATCCCAATCTCCCAGGCTTCTTTGGGGTTCTTCATTGGGGAACCTGGCCTGAGAAATGCTGGAAAGAACCTCTCTACTCCAACTGGGTCACGATCATGTCTCGGTTCCGAAAATGGTTGACACAGTTTGGGCGTCTCGAAACGATCGCAAAAGCTGGACGGGACGGGCCGAATGGAGAACGAACATTGAAGGGTGCCATGATGATGAAGCTGCATGCTCTCTCCTGTTATTGCCATGTTACATCAACAGCACCTCGTCTTGAAATGTATTACAGGAAATACACCCAGGAATTAGGTGAGATGGTTGAATTGGGAAAGTATCTGCTCATCGATTGGACCGAGGAAGAGGCTCTCTTCTCTCTTGATACTTATTTGGTCCTTCCGCTGATGGTCGTCGCAACGTGCTTTCGACATCGAGTTTCTCGACGGGAGGCGGTTCAAGCACTTTGGCACATCAAGAGAGAAGGAGTATGGCATGCTCCGTTTCTTGTGAATCTCATCAATTGGACTACCGAAATCGAAGAAGAAGGCTTGGGGGATGAAGAGTACGTGCCGGAAGATGTGTTCGCAGGTATATCCGATATGCGGCATATGGAACTTGAAGGGAGCCAGAAAGTAACAACGGTGAGTTGCATGCAAAGGATTAGGGGAGAACCGGGGAAGCTTGTATTAAAAGAGAAGGCAATTCATTGGTGAGAAGAAATGAATCTCACTTCGAATATTGATTCATCTCTACCAACTCGTCCGGCACTGGCGTTCGGTAATCTAGACTCGTCACTGCTGCGATTCAGAATGAGAAAAGTGAAGGATGGCGCTGATTTCTGCTACCAAAGTACCTAGGTACTTGGCCATGAAGTAGGTACAGCAGTTCTCCGCAATAAGGCGAAACTTGGAGAAAGAGAGCGAGCGATCTCCTGTACTGAAGAGAGAAATGATTAAACAGATTGCCACCCTTTGGCTTGCGGTTCGCAGAGCTTCGAGGTGGCGCTCGGTGAACTTGCCGGCGATCGTTTAAGAAGGCCGGCAAGACCGAGTACTACAATCCGGAAAAGCCTCACGAAAATATGTTGTGCTATGGGATGCGATACAATTTCAGATCTTCCAAATTACTGAGTGGTCGGCTAAGTCATCGACTGGCTTGGGAACGGCTGGCTTTGAAGAGGGCCTTTGCTGTGGAAGTGACATATGTACCTATCGGGAAATATAAGTACCTAGGTATCATGAGAACCTAGGTACTAGCTTGAAGAGGTGATCTATTTGTATGTGAGACAAACTTCTCCGCCTTGAGAATCCGGATCTCCTCATATAATTCAAGACATTTTTGAACTCCAGACTGTAGGGCCTGGATACTTAGATATTTCTGGACGATCAGGCCGGGAACTTGAAAAGTGGGGAGAGGCACTTATTATTTGAGACCAGCCGCACCAGCTCTCGTATTCAACATTCTTCGTGAAAGAAAATCTTCACTAAAGAAATCATAGTCATTATACCTAAGTATGCCTGCCTCTACAAGATCAAGCACAACTCCACAACCCCAAGTTGTGTCAATCAAGCTCAGCTCCGAGGAACTCAGGACCAAGAAACTCACATCCCACCATCTTCAAGCCGCACTAGAAGCCTTACACAGAGATGGCGTTCTGGTCCTCAGCAATGCTATTTCTACAGATCACTTGGATACGCTCAACTCTCGTATGGTTCTCGAGGCCAAAAATCTCTATGCTCGCACTACCACACATCACAATTTCGGCTACGGCACTGGCAACATTCAACAGGATGCCATCGTTGACCCCTCCTTCATCTTCGAGGATATAATCGCAAACCCTTTCGCCACTGCTATCACGGAATGTATGCTGGGTCCTAACCCTCACCTACGTTTTCAGTCAGCAAACACAGCTTTCAAAGCAGAGAAACGCCAGCCAGTGCATGTTGATGTGCATTTTGAATTTCCGAAGATGCCATTTGGGCTTTGCATCAATGTCAATCTGATTGACGTTGACCCCGAGCATGGCTCGACTGAAATGTGGCTAGGTAGCCACCTGGATACGAGCTGGCAAGCTGAAGTGGAGAAAAATGGTTCTGTCATCCCAACTCATATCCTGGAGCAAAGAAGGAAATGCAGCCCTCCCATTCAACCATGTCTGCCCAAAGGAAGTCTCATAATCCGAGATTTGAGACTGTGGCATGCGGGGATGCCGAATCAGACGGATGATGTGAGAGTCATGCTTGTCACAATTCATTTCCCCGCTTGGTATCGGACAAAGCAGACAGTCCTGCTGCCAGAGAGTGTGAAAGGGAAGATAGAGTGGGGAAATTTGGTGCCATGTGTGGACTGGGTGCCGGATGGGTATGATTATCTTCAGGGCCAGCATGACCATGACTTTGATCTTCTGCCGTAGATGACAGATTTGTATATTATAGTTCGACTGGATTTATAGATATCTACCGGAACAGATCTCTGCTCAGAAATGGCAGGAAACCTTCTTAACGACGAATGCAGCGCTAGTCTCCAGAACCTCCAATGCAACTATCTTGACCCTAGAGCTCTATCTATCTTCAGTCAGCAGCAACTGTCCCCGAAAGCTTCGGGATGTGACATCGTGCTTAACCTCTCGCAGCCAATGCCTCTTCTCTCCAAGCCCACATCACAGCTGTAGCTGCTCCCGGGCCAAGCAACCACCCCACTCCCAGCATCATAGACAAAATCACCATCCAACTACTCTGCACTCTCCCATCACCTTTCAAATCCTTAAAGCTTAACAAGATCCAAACTGCAGTACTCAAGAAACAAAACAGCCAGTCGTACTTCAACATAACATTCATGGCCTCAGCCATGCTTTCCACCTGCTTTAGCGGCTGACCCAGCCCTCGGAGCAAGATCTCGCTGAGCGAGACAGGCGAGATAGAGTAGACGTAGTAATATCCAGCGGCTCCAACAAGGCCTGTGACGAAGTAAGTGATGCGGAGGTAAGGCATATCAGCCTTGACGTTGAATTTCTTGTCCTCCTCTGTCGTATCGGTCACAAAACTTGCGAAGAGCTTGTTCAGCAGGAACACTGTGAGGGGGAAAAACTGCCAGACGTAATTCCAAGACTGAAGTGTAGTGAGAGGAGACGTAGGCCAGTACATTGCGACCGTGGGTACTACATACGCGATGAGGATTGCCGGGAGAATGGTCTTAGCATACGATGTCCGGACCAAACGATTATCAGCCGCTTCGTAAATTGTGGGCGGGAGAGAGAGGTAGAGCAGAAAGTAGTAGAATGGTGCAACGGCCCCGATTCCAACCAACTGGAAGTATAGCATGAACGGGAGAGATCTAGTTTAAAGCGGTCAGTTCTCTGAACTCGGATGGAGACCGAGAAGGTGTGAAGGTAATGCCTACATCATAGCAATAGTCAAGAGACTTGCTCGTCGACAGCTTTCTATTAGCCACATAGCGCAGACAGGAGTGAGATCGAACAGAAACGAAATCATTTGGAGTCTGGAAGACCCGCTGGCGTTGATCTCTTGGCCGGGTTTGTGTACAAAGGTGCCAGCTGGGAGACTGTTGTGAGCAAGATTTCTAGCATAAGCAGAAGATCACTTACTCTGATCCATGCCAGCCAGACTGGATGTAAATGCTGCAACGAATATTCTCACGAATTCATCCAGCCCCTCCCAGGGTGTATATCGCATCTTCAGAGGCACCCCACCGCCATTCGAACGAGGACTCTCCACCCACGCCTTCTCTATCGCAGCCAGTGCAAAAGTGCCCGATTGTTGTACGTAATGGTCAATAGCCGTATGCGCCGCGTAACCAATTGCCAGTAGAGGGAGAGCCCACAACACTCTCATCCAGAGTTTCTCATTCCTCTCATCACCACGCTCTGAGCTGAAAGGGTAATTAATACCAACTGTTTTCACCGGATCAGGAAGAAACCTCAACTTCTGTGCGCTGCTCCAATGCGCGCCACCCTTATTAATGAACAAGTCACCCGAGATCGGAATCAAGCATCTGACGGTGAGCACTTCTTTCCATGTGTCAAGGGCCTCCAGTCTCGTGAAATCGTTTCCGCTCTTTACTGCCAACTTCGAGCGCTTCTTCCGAGTGTCGTGGTACCGCTTCAGAGCGTCTGAGACGGTCTCTAAATCCAGCTTCTCGACCTCAGGACTGTAGACAAGGCGGTAAAACTCGTTAGCGAGAGCAGCAGCACTCTCCAAAGCTCCATTCCCGCCGAGCCCAGCGTTCGGTGTCACTTTGGCCACTGCATCGCCTATACAGGCAAAGCGTTTGAAGCACCACTCCGCATTTTGAGCTTCCTCAGTAGGCACCAGGCCGAACTGTATTATTGTCTCCCACAAATCTCCAAATGTCGTCTTTCCATCCTTCCCATCACCGACATGAAAATCTTTGAAGTCCTGGGCCAGCTTCTCCGCATCTGCCTGAGTGTACCGTGGAATGTCGACTCCGTAATACTTTTTGTCCAGCTTCTTGAAGACGAAGACGTGGATGACTTCTTTGCCGGCGATTATCATGAACGAGGTCTTTCTGAAATAGGCACGGTGGACCTCGCCACACTCGTATGCAGGATTGAGAGCGCAGATTCCGTAGAGACAGACATATTCGGCAAAAAGACCTATGCACATCATCAGTCACATGCAAGATCAACGGCAAGCGACTTACTCTTTTGATCCTTCTTCATGATCTTCGGGTCTTCAGCATCCGCATACCTTCTCATCTCTCCACGAACCACACTCCTTACTCCATCCGCCCCCACGACAACATCCCCGCTATAGGACTTTCCATTCTGGCAGTGAACAGTGACTCCTTTGTCGCCGTGATCGACTTTCGTGACACGCTGACCAGTGAGTATAGCCGACTTGTCCTGCACTCCCTCATACATAGCTTTCAGCATATCCGAGCGCAGCATAATGAGGCCCGTATACCCATGTCTGTACCCATCAACATCAGTGCACACGTTTCATTCATTTAGAAGATGAGCACGAACCTCTTCTCACACAAAACATGAAAATCATTCTTATGCAACAACTGTCCATTGTTGATCCATATCCAGTCTGATTTGGGTACAGCTGCGTGCTTCATTATCTCGTCTTGCACGCCCAGCTGATCGAGGATCCTCGATCCATGTGGGAACGAAGCGATACTTGCGCCAAGTTGGGGAGCAATCTCGCCGCGGGCTTCGAGCAGGACGTATGGAATATTGGCGCGCTCGAGGGAGAGAGCTAGGCAAAGGCCACCGATGCCTCCGCCTACAATGACAACTTTGAAGTCTTTCTTTACCGAGGGTTGCCCCATCTTGCAAGTAGATATCTGGTATGTGGGTATGGAAGCAAAGAAACAAGCACAGAGAAAAGTAGTGAGAAATGGGACCTAGGATGATGTTATATATTCTCGAAAAGAACGGCAATGGGGGAGAAGCTGACAGTTTGCTGACAGGAACAAATAATGAAAGGTGGATTTAAAATAGATATCATTGCGGGCAGGCAGGCGTCAAGTCCCAAAGTCGGTACCATCCAATGATAAGGTGTTCGTCGTTAAGAGAACTGTAAGCGGTCTACAGCAAGCTCAGCCATAAATACGGTAGAATCCATAGATGAGCCGGACCCCGAGGTACGGGGCAGCTCAACATCAAACAAACACATCCCTCGTTCGGCCCAACCTCTTAAACTGTGCCGCACAGATGAATAAAAATCTCGCTTAATCTAAGTACCTCAGGGTAAGAGGTATCAAGTTACTCGTTTGGCGCAGCCAATCCCAACCGCGCGGCTCGCTTATGTGATATCTCTAAATGGGAAGCCGGTCGTACAGCGTCACCATAACCAGTGGGTAGCTTGCGTCTTCGGGATTCAGGCAGAGCCCGGATCCGAACCCGAGAATCATTATCAGACGACAGACGCAGGGGCTCGGCTTCGGTTTGAAGGGAAGAGGATAGATACATCTTTATCGCCATCTGACTGCATGAATGATTCTCACAGCCAAGCTCTCTTCTTCAGATCATTCGGTGAGGCGAAGCGAAGGTTGCGGGGACGTAGAACGCAGGCATCTGCATCCAAGTCTCCCGTATGGTAGAGCTGAGCTGCTCAAATCGGAACAAAGAACATGAGGAGTACTCGCTCGGTACTGACATGAAAAGCAAGGGCACAGAGCATCATGCGCGCAAACCTTGACTTCAAAAACCAAGCATGATCTCAAACTCCATATATTCGCACCATATCATCGATGCTACTATCATCTATCTTCGAGCCCACATCCCATCCAATGCCTTGCTATTCAACCCAAGCCCACCATCCCATCCTGATCCACATGCTCGTCACACCCACCTCATGAATGACATACAGAGTGGCCCGTCATTTATACATTGTCCTTTCCACCCATACCTCAATTTCCTCCCAATTCCAATATATTTCATGCAGCAATTCAGCCCTTCCCCCTCGACCCATTTAGAGATCATATATATAGACGCAACCCGAGGCGACCGATGCCCAAGATATCCCACCCAGAGCTAGGACCAAAGAAATACAGTCCAAGGAAATAAACTACCAAAAGCAAATAGCATAGGTCTCAGAAACACAGAAGGGGTATGTTCGTAAATGCCTTTCCCGCCGAGTCGCTTCAGATCAGCTTCGTCGTAAGTATGATACAGTAATGTAAGGAATATATAAGATATATATAGTACGCAACCAAAGGAAAATGCTCGCAAACTGGCCATCTCGTCGTTACGTGTTGAATCCGGTGCGTTTTGTTCCGTGGTATGTGGCGGGATGGGACCTGGAACTCCGCGATATTGTATGAATAAGAAATATTTTTGAACGCGTAGGGAGATATATCGAACAGGGTTTTGTAACCAGGTGGGCCGAGTCATGGCGGGAGAGACTGCTCTAGCTCTCCTCCATGATGCCAACTTCGCCGCCGCCCTCTTCTCTCCACTCTCGACTTCGCTCGGTCAGTCTCTTGACGCCACCAACGCGGCCAGCCCATAGGCTTTCCACAGGAGTGCGGAAAGTGTATCCGCGCTGGCTGCTGATGACGCCAAT
The DNA here is from genome assembly GCA_001625345.1 of Cairneyella variabilis. Taxonomy (NCBI): domain Eukaryota; kingdom Fungi; phylum Ascomycota; class Leotiomycetes; order Helotiales; genus Cairneyella; species Cairneyella variabilis. Next base: position 40,575 of record AYLM01001006.1, on the reverse strand, counting down.
AGCCTGGAGCACAGCCTTTCGGCTGTCTCTTCCGAACACAGCGGGGTGATTGATCCATTCCAGACTAGCTTCGAGCTCGGCGTCGAGAGCCGCAACAGTGCTGGCATCAATACCCGGAGACGAGCCCATTGATAGAGCATCGTTTGAAAGGTGTCGGGGAATGGTATGGTGAGAAGTAGCTGTATGGGCGGAAGTGGGAGATGGTGTACGGCGGCGGTCGGGAGTGGCGGTAGCAGTCGTTGGTGACCCACTTTCTCCAGCAGCTGAGGTTCCATTCGGAGACTTCATTTGAGGAGTGGGAGGAATCGGTGGCAGGCCGCCCTTCCCGAGGCCCTTGAGAATTGAGCGAGTTTCATTAAGGAGATGTTGAGCGCGGTCGTGCTGGTTGCGGGAAACGAGAGTAAGCGCACGAGTGAGCATGTCGGAAGTGAGAAGTTCCATTCGTCGTTGAACGACAAGTGGGTGAGGAGGAATCGGCGGACCGTTGGCCCAAGTAGATGGGGATTTCTTTTGTGTTGTTGTTGGCGCTGGGAGCATCGTGATTGCCAGAAGAGATGGGCGTGGAAGATGGGTGACTGTCCCGTCACGAAGAATGTCACCCCAAGTGAGATCCGCTTGAATCAGCGGAACTTCCTCGATAGATACGGTGCGTTCATCTTCTTTGTCGAGTGAGCCACCCAAAGCCTCAAGACCGGACACAATCGATTCCCAAGGGTCTTGAGGAAGCTGCTCCTGGGAAGCATTGTCTGGTGCGATGACAAGCTGGACGAGGATGTCTCGCTTGTCGCCGAATCTCAAATCTCCAAGCGAAGCTTCAGCATCCTTGCCAGTTGCCCGTTTAGTGATCTGTAATGCGCCACTGATTTTCACAAACTTTGCTGGGGACCCTTCGGGCAGTCTAAGCTTGAGCTTGACATTTTGGTGCGACATCGTTTGGAGAGCTCCGACGCAGCCAGCAAGACATTCTCTGAGCATCATCCAATCCTTGACATAAGTGTACGATGCTTTTGTTCGAGTTGACAACTCGATCATTGTATCGGGCTTATGGGTCATCCCAAGACCAAATGAATGGATCGCGATCCTGTGATCGTTAGCATCTATGCATGAAGTGAGATGAAGCGTGACTTACTTGGCTGCCTCTGCTCTTGATACAACGAAGTCGACGCTTTCAGCATCGGAGGTCGACGAGTCGCTGATCAAGAGAATCGTAGCAATAGGGTTGTTTGATTTGCGTTGCATCAGAAGATCCATCGCAACATTGGCACCTTCCACAACGTCGGCTCGATGGCTCTTTTGCCCGACGGGCCTGATCGATGCTAGGATGCCATTCCAGCCATTCCACGTCTTGGTTGTCATTCCGACCAAGGGAGCGGCCCCACCACTGGATCCGAATGTCACCAGACCCATTCGGTCCCGCTCGCCAAGATTTTGAACCATAAACTTCAGTGCGTCTCGTACGAGCCCGATTTTTACGCCCTGCATTGACGATGAGATGGGAATTACAACGACAATGTCGACAGGAACATGGACGGCGGTAGGTAGTCGCGTGCCTCTGGTGGCACTCGTATATTCTGTTGGTGCTGTAGTAGCTGAGCGGGCTGCTCCGTAAGAAGAGGAGTTGAGTGACGACACACGTTTGGGATTTGACACCCTCTGCCAATCTTCCTCTTCCGTCTCAGAGAGATCGTAATCAGGACTTCGTATGGGCGAGCCCTCCACGGCGTTCAAGTCGAGAAGAGCCTGCTGCCAAAGTTTCAATTGATTACGATTTTCAAATCTGAGGTGGAAAGACGGCAATTCGGCCACTGAAAGACTAAGGGTCAAGATGTTCTCTTCTGTAGGCCGAAGATTAGACATAGTGATCTTTTCGGTTTGACCAAGTTGGGCTTTACCACTGCCAGACTCAGCAACTTCGTTCAGGTGTTTCTTGATCAGGATAGATCCTTTGAGAGTGCATCGAGTACTCTTCCGTGAAGAATTTGGATCGTCCCATTGCTGTGGAATTGCAACTTTCTTCTCCTTGACGCAGATGAGCATCTCGGCGAACAAGAAACACTCGAGTTCCTGCCACGATTGCTTGTCTTTGCCGACACGAATAGTGCCGTATAGGCGTAGCTTTCCAAATCTAGAAATATGATCAGCGCACCGTACCATTGAGTATTTTCAAGGACTAACCTGTTGAAATCTAGGCCGTGCCAGTTCTCAACTCTGTTCCGGAGGCTCTCTGTAATCTCTTCAAGCACCTCTGGAGACTCGTAAGGGTAGAATCGAGGCGCGCTCTGTGCAGGTGACGGTGGTCTAGCATAAGTATCCTCAGGTCGCAGCGTAGGTACAGGAGGAGCACTGCGAAGGTCATCGGGATCTGGCCGCCATTGGTTGTCGGGCACCTCAATTGTGATCAGGCAGGTCAAAGTCTGTTGTTGACGAGACCGATTCAAAGTCGGGAACTCTGATCGAACACTGACTGCCGGTGGCGGTATTGGGTTCCTGGTGACGCTTGCTCTGGGACTGATCAAGCTTGTCTCCATCGACTGGACATCATAATCGTGTCGCCGTGGGGGTCCGCTGACAGAAGTCTCTGGGTAGCCAACAGAAGATGCGGCGCCAGTAGCTTCCGAGTCATTGCGAGCGTGACCATTCCTCGATCCTGATCCTAGGGCATATCTGGCTGCCCGGTCCCGACTGTCTCTGCTATCTCTGCTACTTCCTCCATTGTTGCTATCTCTCGAGTCCCTGCTGCTATCTCTGAGGTCTCGGGGAAGCGGCTGCCTTACATTGTTGGATTCTCTGCTATGAGGTCGGACAGTCTGGCTGTCCCAAGGCGTTGGGGTAGGGGTTTGTTGCGATCTCGTCGACTGGTCGCTAGCGGATACTGATCGCACAATAGAACTTAGCTTCTCTAAAGGGAAATTCGCCATCAGCCGTCTGGTATTGGGATACGAACCACCTTTGAATTTCTTACCAATGTCCAGTACATTCCCTCCTCTGCTGGTGTCTAGGCCTAGAGGCGCATTACAGGTCGGACAGTACTGTGATTCGAACTCCTTGATGTATTCATAGAAGCATGCTTCGTGGGAGACGTGGCCGCAGGAGAATTGGAGTATTCGCTCGCCGCGGAGCGTGTGTTCTAAAGGTTCCTCGCAGACAGCGCATTCACTGCCGACAAATGTTCTCTCGCGCCTTGTGCGACTCCTATCGGTGTCCAACATGCCTGCCATTCCTCCACCCGCTCGCTTGCGCAGGTCGTTTGATCCTTTGCTCTCCCTTGAATTGCTCGATAAGACTGAGGGCGACGACTTTCCAGAAGTTCCACGGTGAGAATCGATTTTCATAAGAGTGTCTGGTGAAAAAGTCGGGTTAGTAGTGGAGATGAGAGATGTTTAGATCATCAATTGGGCAATGACCATCAGCAGAGGGACGGAGGAGAGGTTAAATTTGGCATAGACAGGTCTGCGTACTTCTTTTGGGATGGGATCCTGCAACGCGTGCTCCACCTGGTTCCTCCCTGCCCTTGTCTTTCTCTCGTCTCCTGGGTCTTTTACCCGAGTCGTTCAGTAGTCCAAGCTCATACAGCACCGAAACCGGGTCCTTTTCTTTGTCCGGTCTAGGTTTGGCGGAAGCAGCGTCGTCGTTAGTGGTGGCCGAGTCTCGAATGGAAGAGGAGAAGCCGAAAAGGGTTTTCGACATGTAATAAAACTTGCGCCTGGGAAGGCAGTGCTTTTGGTTCACAGGAAAGTTGTGAGCTGCTGTTCCTACTACCAGGCAGATTTGTATTGCCGACAGGTAATGTGTGACCCTCTCTGGAGTGGCAATGGGGGGCAATGGCAGTGCCTTAAGGTTCTGTGGCCTCCTGTTTCAAGCACGACACGGAGGGATGGCGGTTGAAGCCGAGGCGAAGGTGGTGGGTTTTTGGGAAAGGGCACGATCCAGTATCCTTATGTGCGATACCACACCCAAGTAATAGCTGGAACCAAGGGCCAGGCACACCGAAAGGGACAAGTCTCAAGCACACGCTCAGGAACTGGGGAGTAGCGTCGTAGTAAAGGAAGGTATGTACGAGTAGTAGTAGTCCTGTAGTATTGCAAGACAGGTGCCGGCGAGAGACTTAAAGCTGCATACTGGCTCTGTAAAGATACCTGAACGGGAACGCGTGGGTGATCTGCGACTTAATTGAGGGTTAAACATGCAGCTTGGAGCCAGAAAAAACAATCATCGACGGAGTCTGACGAGTAGAGTGCGCACAGTCGTTGTGATTCGAGCTCTGGCCTGCTGGTTTACTAGAAGAAGAGACCTGACTAGGGTGGCTGGGCAGTAGCGTGTACAGCGGGCGTACCTTGGAAAAGCAACCTAGGGATGCACTACTGATGCAAGCCTTTACTCCAGAGGTTCCGTGCAGGTCACTCGTAGTCCTCCGTAAGGCCCTTGATATTCTAAGGAGACAATCAGAGGTGGCCGGCAGTGGGATTGGTGCAGATGGGACAGATGGGACGCTTCGGTGGATGAGTGGACTCTGCCTTTCTGCAGGAAGCCTGGGGTCCTGGGCCATGCTTCTGGGATTGTCCAAATCCATATTGGCCTCGCCATTGCTCGGGCTCTTTCCTGCTCCACAGTCGCCACTGGACGAAATCGGTGGACCATGTCAAGGACGGCCAGTTGCACGCCGCAACTGCATGAGTAGGCTTCTGGGAGGCTGGGGTCCTGGATGCTGCACCTGGAGATGTGATTCGAGCTGCAGGCAGTACCTCCGTAACGAGCCAATTCGATGCCGCCGTCAGAATATCGCATGAGGGATCATGCTGGGACAGTAGTACAGCCGTTTTCAGGCATGGTTTTACTTACTGTAAGACTTCAGTCCTGGGCCATAATTTCATAAAAATTTGGAAATTTGATTTTATTCCCATCTGATATTACCATATCATATGGATTATTGCTTCTCTATCGATGATACTAAATACACTTAGGGGAAGCAGATTAGTGATATAGCAGAAGAGTAAAGATACCTTTAATGGCATATGTGAGGTTTGCCTCATCGGTTCACAGAAGGCGGGAAGTTTTCCGGGATGGATGTGGTGTCGCCATGTCAGTTCAGGAAACTCACAACGCCCTAGAAGAACGCCAGAAGTACTAAAGACGCCGAACGGATGGGCCGAGTTGGCATGCATCTTAGATTTTCATCCTGAGCCTTCCTTGTATGAAGGTATCTATTTTGTAGACGTAGGGTGGACGCTTGCTCACTTCTGAGTACTTCAAATTTATTTATACCAAGCGAGTGGCATGTTTTTCTTGGAATTTTCCAAAGTTCGGAACTTTTTGGCTGAAGTAGCACTCTTCCTGTTGGCTTCTGTTTGTTCCATGACACAACTTGAGAAAGGGTCCGCCAACTCCACAGAGCGCATATGGCTTTGTGCAGTTGATGTCTCCGAGGTGCCTCTGCAGGTTACACTAGTTGACCACCGTAGTCTTCAAGTGGCAGCTGGGATTCCATATACAGATGACCAGGGTTCTTTTTGACTCTTTTCCAAAGACACGGTTTACTTCTTGCTCTTACTTCTACTACAGCGAGGTATCTCGCGGACTATCCAGCCTTTCAAGTTGCCTCTCCGTAACCGCGAGTGGACGGTATTACCTAGCCTTGTCAGTAACATTTCTCACGTTTTACGAGCATGAACGCCGGTGTCGTGTCACGGCTGGGATTCTGGGAACGTCTGCAGCGGCGAGCAACATGCCAGGGCCCCAGAGCAAAAGCCCAATAGCAGCACCCCTCAATTCTCACATCCCTGTTCCGCGCCCAGTCACCCGCGGTTCTGGGGCTATCTCCTGCCATTCTTGGATATTTTCTACGGGCAAATCGGTCCCTGTCAGAACAAGGAGTCCCTTATGGTACTACAGCCGACGCGATCGCTTGCGCAACATGCGCAAGCTGGACCATGGCTAAGTGGTATCGTGAGATCCGCCGTCCCATATTGGCAGCGCCCCGAAGGAGGAACTCAAAGTCGGAACCGTTCTCCCTTTGATCCCTTACTCAACGCAAACAAGGCTCTCCAATCTGGGGAGGTCCCCTGATTTCGAACTATTTTCGAAGCATGAAGCATTATTGCGTTTGAAACTCGAAAATATGCTGCGTCCTGTTTCCTCAGCGTCGGTGCATTGTACAAAGCCCAATGGTTGCCTTGTCGAGACCCACCTGTCTCTGCAGGTGCCACGTGATTGACAGCCTGCAGGGCATATGTTTCTTGGCTTTTTCGACTTTGATTCAGGGCCTTTGGTAGCCCTTCAGATAAGTTGCACTCAGTGGTCTACACGTTTTGCTTCTTACCTAAATGGGACTGCGTAGACACTAATGCTCGACGGCTGTCGTTGGCCGTACTTTAGGCAGGGCAAGTATTATTGGAGAAATTTCCGAGAGCTAGTATGACTTCCAGAAGCAGTGCTACAGTGTATTGACAATTTGAGGGGCGTCTCTTTCGAGATGTCAGATATCGATTTTTGGGATCTCATCATCTCGGTAGCTCCTGCGGGAGATTCAAGATCTAACTCCTTAATGGTGCTTAGTATGACAATCTCTCTGCCCTATAGAAAATGTGATAAATGAGGGCATGGCGCTGCTCAAGCCACACGCGTCACAAAACTGCCGCGATAGTGAACTCTTTTTCGGCCCCCGAATTGAAACTTTCAAAGTCAAAGTTTGATTTTCGACGGTCGAGATGCCGACAGCATCCCCACAGCTGCTGCCCTACCTTGGATGTCCAAGAATGCTCCCAACTAATCGCCTACCCTCAAGTTTGTGCGAATTGACCTCCATGAATCCATTTCGTGTCTCGTCACCGTTGTACTTGCGATCACGATGTCTGCTAGGCGGAGTAGAAGACATCGCGGTACTGGAAGCAGTTACCACGAATCCCTAATCGGGCCCAAATCCCGAATCTGATTCGGGAAAAAAAAGTGCACGAGCATCATTTCATTTGCTTGAGACGACGGGAAAGGAGGGTATATGTTTACCGTGGCTCGATCGATACTTATGCACCCCTTCAAAACATGTCACCTACCATTCCGAAGGCCTCCTCCTTCGGAATCAAGACATCTACCGGCATGTCTTGCCAGAAATAAAGCTTTTTAGGCCAGAATAGCGGGCCTCTCGAACAACTTTGTGCTGACTCTTTATGCAGCACAAGCAGCTGGACCACCTGCCGCATCTGGTTAATTCTCGGCCCTTTGGCAAACATCACCATACCGACCTATCTCTCCACTCGCTTTTCTCCGCCAACTTCAACACGTACGACACATGAATTCCCAACTGCAAAAATCGGGCTAGCAAGATATCTCTCCATCTCAGCCTTTGGGCGGAATTCTTACTGGTTTCAATAGACGTTACAAAATGGTTAACTCGGTGGACCGGGACTACATCCTTCGAACTACCGAACAGCTGATGTTCAAGGCGTTTGACATCCACGGGGGTGTTTCTTTCTCAAATCCTCCCACCCTCTTCAATGCCTATTAGCATCCCCACCATGTCTGTAGATCGAAGCCCATTTCCTCTCCACGGGTTGCTTCATCTTCCAACCCAAGAACTGATATCTGAAGTCTGAGAGGACGATTAGCGTTCCCAGCAGCTGCAAACGAGAAAATGAACTCCATCAAAAGCAACAGCAGTCCTGTAACCGGCTCCCAGCAGCCGAAATAACCCAAAAATAAAAAGCGATTCATGGAAGCTACAATGTTATCACATCTCTAATTCAACGTTGTTGTACACCTTCATCTCTCACAACCCCCGTCGTAAGGATATGTTTACTTTACAAGCTTGCTTCAGCCATTCGTCTAACCATAATATCTGTCATTCTCCTCTACCCGGGAAAAGAATTGCATGGCTGATGCTACCCCATGAAAATCCTCCGGGGGATGCACATAATCTCTGGTAATTATCAAACTCCATCCAATACAAAAATTTATTCAGGTACGACAGGCCGCAGCAGTACGACGTATCTCTGTACCACATATCATTGTATATGTATAGCCTCACAGATCAAAAGAACGTTGCAGCACTCGTGGGTTCGCATTTCTTTGTCATACGGTTACAGTTGGGGTCTGATTCGGCAATAACAGTTGAAAAAATATTTACAGAAAGCAATTTCAACTCCAATGAGGAAGAGTATTGCCACGACCTCAAGGATTTCCCCACGGAAGGAATGCGACGATGAGTTTCGTCCCATGAATATCAGGCGATCTTCTCCTCAATGCTATTCTAGATTCAATTTCTTCCTAGGATTGCTTCTGCTTCCTCGCCACATTTTCCCGCTCTTATCATCAAGAACCAACATGTTAGGCGTGTGCTTGTGTCTCTTGCCACTCAGGCCGTTTCCCAAGCCGCAGAGTTGCGACCTTCCTATCTCATCAATTATTTCGACCTTTCAGCTTCTCATCCCCTGGCATCGAACATCGAAGTCTTAGTCGAGAAATATAGCTTCGGCTACTAGGCCGTTAGTAAGTCCACAATGGCGCAAATGCGGGAAATGCCACGTTTTTTCGAGCACACTACTCACACATGGCTTGACGCGGTTTCGATAGTTTGCCTGGGAAAACATCGCTGCTTGAAGATCTATTTTCACCTGCGCCATTAGTCGCTTACCTTCAGAGGCCGCTCCTGGTGGCTCGAGCACAACACATGGGAATCTCCTATCACTGTATCAAGCCGATTCGACGACGAAGCTAGAAACACGGCTCGCGAAGTTGACCACGGCTCGCTGGAAACATCAAACCGCTTCCACCTGGATGGATTTCTCCCGTCTTGTTCTCAGACTTCACGTCACTATTCTTTGGGAAGGAGATGAGGTCTCAAACACTGGGAAGGTGGCTCATCATCCTGTGTCTACGTCGCCATATCTCCTTTGGTATATCTTGCGAATTGCAATTACACTAGACTTCATCGAACTCAGCCTCCTGTCTCCTGCTTGTGACTGAGACGCTCGGCTCCAAGCCTCTGTCCCTTCCAAAAGTTTATTCTCCCCGTTGATCCTTCCTTCTCCCCGTTTTTCCTTTTCGTCCACGATCAGCGTTCGTCCCAGCGCCGTCGAAAATTCCAAATTGCCTCAAGTTCTTTGTACGAGATCATTGTTTCTCGATGCAGGCTCTGTCCTTGCTTGTAGATGAAGCGTTCTGATGTTTAATATATCATTCCAACTACGGAACAGCCACTTTCATTCCTGGCCCATCGCATCGATCCGAATCTCCAAATCAAATCCCTGGAAACCCAATCGGTGGGAGACTGTAATCCTCCGCTAATCCATCGCACTAGAGGCATGTCAAAGCGTTCTACGCTTGTTCCAAATCCTATGGAAGCTTCCACGCATCCGTTTGCATTTTAAGGCTTTTGGGAGTGGAGTCATGCGCCGGAACACATACGAATTGTGGCTTGCAGCCAGGGACTCGAGTCAAGGCACAAGACTCATGTTCGTGCCCGTCTGTCGCTCATTTGATGAACTGGCAGTGGCTGCAGCCACCGAATCCGCTCATGTGAGCTGTGCTGAAACTTATTTTGAGAAAGCTGTTCTCGGCTTTCTCGATTCAGGACACCACTTGAGTCGCCGGGTCTGGAGTCAGAACTAGGTTGAAAGGTTCATCTCGGGTCTTGTCAAATTGATCTTCGTTGATCTCTCTCAAGTCACCACTCCCAAGATTATTACGGGGAGAACTTCCTCCCCTATTCATCTCCCCATTGCGACTCACTACTTCTAGATTGTACTCCTTAGATCTCTCAAGACACGCTAGTTGCAGGAATCATGGCGAGTTGGTACCCAGTCGGCTCTCTGCAGCTAGGGTGTATTCTCCGAATCTGTAACTATTTTCTTCTGAAGTAGATGTTGCGAGCGAGCCGTTTGTAGTTCAAGTTGTTTCTTAACCGCTGAATTATTACCCCTCCACTACGCCGCATTTCTGTGAGCCCCGCAGGAGGCTTGGAATCCGCGTGCATCTCCGCATGAACTATCTCAACTCCAACATACAGCCAAATACCAGATCCCTAAAACAGAGAAGGATCATCCTTTCCATCCTAAGTGCGCCTGCCCGGACCGGGACGCACTGGTGCAGAAGCTGCAATCCACACGGTTGATCAGATCAATGCGTTGAGAGCACTGACGAAGCACTGTCCCCGTGGGATGTTCAACGTTCCCAGATATCGGGTACAATTGGACAATCAGACGACGCATTATGAGGATTGCGCAGCAAGACTACTCATGCGCATCGATTACTGTGCCGGAAACAACAGGGTGATGAAGGCCTGCGATCATCGCAGCTACAAACAAAGGATCGAGACATATTGGCATGGGACGGAGGACCCAAGACTTGCTCTGACTAGGTCCAGGGAATACCTCCATGCCTGACAACGACAAGGTATTTCCTCCCACTCAGGACATACTTCTACGACTCTCAATGGAACATACCAATTAGTCTTCGTGCATCACCCTGCTACAACGTGCCCTACTCAACCTTGAAATTCCTTCCTTTCGCAAAGTCAAATGGCTCTCCTTCGGCGCTCCGCCTTCCATCACGACGCTGCACCGAACATCATACATTCCACATAGGTGTTGATAATTCGCCACAGTTACCCTTCGAAGACGATTCTCCGAACCCATGATCCTTCCCATCTGCCAAGCCAAGATAAGCGGCAGATACAGTTTCTGCTCCCCAGTCAATAGCATGTTGTTGGAAGGCGCTAGGGGAATGAGTTAGCGAGGATCCTTAAGACCTGCCATAGCTAGATCAATGAAACACCATCCCTCCACACGAACCTTCTTTCATGTCCATGATATGTCCTGCAATGCTACCCCTCCATGCTCCCCGCTACGCCTCACATCCGTTTCAGCAGCCCTGTATCTGCGCATTCGCAACGTGCAAACAAAATGTCCCTCATTTATCTCTCATTCCGACCCGAGAGTGTAATCCGAGGGTTGCTTCGTATCCTCAACACGCCCCGAGAGTCAATTTCTGGAGGCGTACTTCCGACTCGGGTACCTTTTTGCACTTGGGATATCCCCTCTGTACCTCGCCCGACGGTGACACAATAAAACTTGCTTAAAGATGACGCTAATCTTCAACGGACTTCCTGAGTCCGAGAGCCTCCAACCCGTGGAAAAATGTTCAGGCTGAAGTACTCTGAGACTATTTGATGCCAATTACGAACTACAATAAGTATGAGACCTGAATGCTGGAATGTCAAAGGTGACTGGAGTGCCAAGTTGCAAGTCACTTCCCTCAAATAATTACCCAAAAAGTACGAACCTTATCAACGGAATCGACGATCGTCCTCCCTTCGTCATCCAATCGAGCATCATTTAATCTATACCCAAGCAACTTCAAACCTAAACCCAAAACCCACAGACCTCTCCCACTTAATGGATCTTCCAACTTCAATCCAGTAATCATCAACTTCCTCCCTCCAACTCACCTCGAACGCGAAATACGCACTACAATCCATCCCACGCCCGGCTTCATCCGAACACTTTGACTGCCGTCCGGATCTCAGCCAACCACCACTCTGCGTCTACACCAACTTCACCAAACAGCAATAGAAACAGCCAAAAACAATCAATATTTCATGCGCCACATCGCGATCACAGGCTAGCGATCATAAGATCCCGCGCGCGAGGCGACCTGGTACTAGGAACGCAGCGCAGACCTCGGGCCTTCTCTTGACTCTGCTCTGTGCACATCACGCAAAGATCATCCCAACCAACGGAAAATCAAGAAGCGTGATATAAACTTTGGGAAGGCAGCATTTGGGTTGGGTGGGTGAGATGCGAAAACAGCGCACGGACTGGCAAGCGCAGAGTGACGAGGAAACGTCTGAGCGTGCAGATGCTAGGACTGATTGACGTCTTCTTGCTTTTATGTGCGTGCTTGTCTGCGTCACAGGATGAGTTATTAAGCTTATTGGTTTTCAGTTCATAGTTCATGTTCATATGTCTTATTTTTCTTGCAGTGTCTGACGATGAGCAGGAGGTAGAGATTCATCTCTTATCACTCTTCCCGTCCCCCATCACCCCGAGGATGAAGACAGGACTTCCCTTCCTGGCTCCCGTCTCTTATAACTCGAGATAAGAGAGTGAGAAATTGAAGGGGCGAGAATACCGTAAGTCCACGTCATGCCTCACATTTTCCTTTGCAGATGAGACAGCCTTGTCGCACGATACTCATCGTTGAGTTCAGCCTTATTGCTCGTCCTTAATCATTCCCCGACCCCATCGAGACTCAGATCGTCGCAGGGTTCTCCGCACATGGCGGGTAAATTGTTCTCTGGTCTGGTGTTCTAGCTGTTTCGTGTGTTTCTATGCATGAAGAGATTCGTGTTATCCTTCCTTACTCGGCAGAGCAGGTTCTCTTCAGATTCCTCTTTGGGATGGATGAGACGGCGATCTCTTGAAAGAGATGGTCTCCCTCATTCATGGGTTCTGGGGTATGTTCAAGTCTGTTATCTTCATTTCTGGGGGTCAAAGAATTGCCGGAGTCGTCCTACCTCATTGTACCGTCCACCTTGCTTGCAGCTTCCACCACACCAATGTCATATATACCTAGGTAGGTATGTGGGGTCGGGTTCGGGCCGATCGAATTGAGCCGCAGCAACCTATTCCCGCTGTCAAGTCCCGTAGTCTCTAGTGCGATCTTCATTCCCCCTCTTTTCCCTCTCCGCTTTTTGTTTTCTTTTTGCGGGAATGCAATAAGTCGAGAGGTATGACTTTGGGGCAGACCTACGGCTGTTCCTGGAAGTGGAGTAGGCGTGCTTTTGGGAATCGGGCTTGTCTGTGCGAGGCTTAGGACTGCTGTCTGTCCGCATACATCCGTGGTAGTTGAACCAAGTCCAGATTGGTATCGATATCTTCTGAGCAACCTCTCTGATCGTTGTGTTTTCATTTTAGGCATTTGGCAGGACGACGGAATGTGGGGGTGGGGGAAGTGGTTGTAGAATCACTAGATAAGAAAGTTGCATCCCCAGCGGACAAGATAATAAGATGTGAAAGTGGGAGAAACCTAAATTTGGATTCGAGCTGGGAGATGGATAAAGAGAGTGCTTGGGGGTCGAGGATCGGGTTCAGCGTAGTTCCTGGGGAGTAAGACAAATAGGATGATTTTACCTCGGAGCTTAGGAACTGGGAATGAGAGATTTGGTTAATAAAGGTTAGCAGCGCCCCCATAGATATTGATGACGAGAGCAAAACACTACAATAGTCTAATTTCGATGACTCGCTTTGCAGTTCTGAATCAATATTCAGACCTATCGGTATTCCATTGTCTACCTCCTCGCAGTGTGGTCAAGCTAAATGAAAACTGAGCAGGGCATAAGAGTAAGTCCAAATGCCAAAGCTGCTCTTGTTATAACTAGCTAAGCGATTCAAAGAAGCTGGTGTTCCTCTCAAAGCCAAATCGTTACTTCAAGGGACCCCGGTTTAAGCGAGCCCCTATCCAACTACACTCAAGCAGCCAAGTGTTAAGACCTCAGATGTAGCCAGTGTTGAAGCGAGCACCTTGAAAAGACTGAATCTTTGGTTATTCTCATCACATAGTTCTAAGAGTTGGGAACTTGACAAGAAATTTACGACTGACCACTGGCTTTGGGGAATGAAGCAATATCTTTGTGTCAACGAAACTGAGCGCCGTCTACAATGTTCAAATGAAACTGTCAGCCACATAGTTCAAGAACATCCAGTCTATAGAAGTTGTACACAATGGAAAATTTCCGATTCTTTGCCATGGTCGGTCAATAATCCTTTATGTTGACTCCATGAAAGTGTTTGGCGGTTTGGCATGCTGCAAGAAAGTTTCAAATCTCTGAACTTCTCGGAAAAACCGAGCACTTATCTCCCATCAATCATTTGCCAGCAGAACGACAGACGGTTATAGGCATTGTGCGGCAGGGAAATCTTGTGTCTCGAATACTGCAACAACCAGTCGCCAGCAAGCAGACCGATCAAGCTAGTGAACATCGGAAGTGATCCTCTCCTCTTCCTCATCCATACCTCCTCAACCAGAAGCCTTTTCGAGCGCTTTTTCGAGCATCTGGTCACTAAAAAGTTTCGGCTGCATCTCGGAAGTTGTCATGGACAAAATGAACGCGTGGAACGCGTCTACGCTTGCGGACATCGATCGAGCGCTCCGCGAAGCAAGCCCATCAAGCGATGACCTCACGGAGCGATACATCCCCACCCTAACCTCCCGCGACTTCGCACAAGCTTGCGAACGGCAGATCAAACAAGAATACGAATACTCAGAGCTCCGAGCATCCACAAACACAATGTCTTCCCAATCCCCCAACAAGACTGGAGGCGAGCAGCGTGCTGGCGCGTCGGACGATGCAACACCTACCAGACTTCAACCTCAAGCAGTGCCTTCCACCAGTGCTGCGTCTCTCCCGAGGTCTAGCACCTTGGCTGCGCTCCACAAGTAAGCCCTCACATTTCTTTCATACATAACTCAAGTTACGCACAAACGGCCCGATAATAACATCTCTGTAGCTCCCACAACTCCGGAAAATACACTGACCTTGCTATTACTCATAACGCCTCCATCTGTAAGTTCATTCAATTTGCTCTGGGGTTTTGGTAGTTGAGATACTCATGAACCTGAGATGCTCAGAGTCACTTCGACAGATGTCGCAAATACCACGCTGACTTATTTATGCGATTTAGGGAAGGTCCATAAGGCTGTTGTCGGGCCTCAATCTCCTGTCCTCGAGGCTATGATCGACCGTCTTCCGCAAACTAAGGAGGAACAGAAGATCGACCTCAGCAACTTCCATCGCCCAACAGTTGCCGCTTTGCTGGAGTATTTCTATACCTCCCACTATCGCATCGAAGGTCCCGCCTTCCCAGAGCTTTGCCTCCCTGTCCACGTCGGCGTCTTCTGCCTCGCCATAGAGATGAAGATGCCTGCTCTGAAGGAGCTTTGCGTCCAAAATTACAAGCGTACCATTCAGTACTCCTCCCTTGGCATTGAGGTCTACTTCGATTCAGTCAAGCAAGTCTACACGAGCACTACCGCCAATCATCCGGAGCTTCGCCACGTTGTCCTTGAGACTGCTGTGTCTGAGTTGAACAATCTTCTGATTGAGCCGGTCCGCGCTGCCTTCTTCCAGCTCACTGCCCACTTTCCAGAATTCCAGGCCGATCTGTTGATGAAGCTAGCACAGAAGTCGATTGTTGAAGTTGAGGTTGAGCAGGTTCTGTGTGATAAGTGTGGACCGCGGAAGGAGGGAGATGGATATGAGGTCACCACGGACTGCAAGGGCTGTGGAGAGGAGCGGACTTTAGAGTTCTCGTGAAAGATACTCTTGATCTATAAACATTCATGACTGGCGTTGTTAGAGTACATAAGGATTCTTTTCATTCGGGACGGAGTTGATTCATGATACATCCGGCCTTTGGCACCATTTGTAGGTGGTACAGGGCAGCCAATATACACACTTGAAAAACTTTTTTGACTTAACAAATCCATTATTGGTGAAGTCTCAAATTGATCCAACACGCGCGTAGTATAGCTAGGCTGAGTTGGAAGGCTGATTGATAGGATTTGGAGTTAGGGTATACATCCTCGAGCCCATACATACATTCTGTGATACTTGAACCTAAGATAATCACGGGCTTGAGATACTCATGGACTTGAGATATCCACGAACTAAGATATCCGCAGGCTTGAGATATCACATTGATTGTCTTATCCCTCAGCAGCTTTTCGCGGTCAAGTCAAAACAATCTGCATTCCCCAATCCCTTAGAACATCTTCCCAACGCCTGTCAATTCGGCCCAGGTCTTGACGTTTCCATACCTCACGGACCACTTTCTCAGTTTGTACAAGGCTGCCAATATTGTAATTGCGTACAATATCCAAGTAGCACTCAATCTTCCTCCGGGCACTCAAATCATATGCCTCGCAACCCACAATAAAGCTTGGCCACGGAAATGGTGCTGCTGATATCCGTAACTTCGCTTTCAGTTGCTCGTGAGCAAGCAAATGATCTGCGGCATTCGTCACGTAATGCTGAAGCACCCTAGGATCGGTATTCCGTATCTGTCGTTGGAAATGCACAATAAGTGCCTGGTATGTGGCGGCCACGACATGGGATGTCCAAGTAGATGCTTGCATTTGGCCTGAGTCCGCCTCTTGGGAGCGAGTCCGCCAATGTTCGGGCACTCTCAAATTACTTGGAGCTTTCCATCTGAAGATGCGGTCCTCAATGATCTGACATTTCCGAGCAAATTCGGGCGTCCAATTTCCGGAATTTTGGAGTTCTTTGCAGAGCGATGAAGTCTGGGAGAGAAGTGACAATAGAGCCGTTGGCATTTGGTAGATAGAGACGAAGAGAGAGTCCTCAAGGCCATCCGGCTCCTCGTCCTCGACCCATACGACTCTGGACTGCGTTGACTCGCTGGAAGATGGTAAGTCTAGCAGCTTGTCCAGTTGCCCAGTTCCCATCGAAGTGCAGATTTCCTTCAATGACGTACTCTCTTGGATAATCCTTAGCCATGAGAAGATGGAATGTAACTTGAGAACTTTCTGTGATTTGACCGGCTTCGTCAATCCACTCTTCCGTATTAAATCCTCGCTCACCGCGAGATAGGCTTGCGCATCTTGCATATTCCCACTAAACACACCAATGGTAACCATGCTCAAGACGCTCATCAAGACCTCTTTGTACTTTCCTCTGGCAGATTTTGTTAACTTGTCGTCCAGTGCCGAACGGAGATATACCTCGGCTTTCTGTTTGTGGATTTTGCCTTTCTCCTGCCAATACTGATATCTCGCATCCGAATTTTTCTCTGCTAATCCGAGGTGAAACGAACTAATGGAAAGGAGCGCATAGAAAAGAGCAGTCTTAGCAAAACTTCTGGCTTTGCCATGTACAAGATATTCTGCCAGTGCGCTCATAGCACATGGCAAATGAATTGTTTTCCACGGAGGCTTCTGCCCAGGAGACATCGACAATACCTCGATGACCCGATTCGAGTAGTGATCCAATAACAATCGAGCCTCCGCCGGTATCTTTGACAAATTTGCATCATTTGTCATGGTCAGAATCGGAGGTCTTTCACCCCATCCTTCAAGTAATTCCAGTGGCAATCTCGATTGGCCTGATAGTACGATGCGGTTTTCTGGTCGGGATTAGCAGCTGAGCATGCTCAAGATACAAGTAACACAAACCACACGTCACCCCGGTTGCATTTCCATAACCCTGTTCGTCAATAACTTCATCAATGCCATCCCCAGCTTGGCAAGCAAGTTTGTCGGGATCTTTGGAAAATGGAGGTTCCCAACTCGAGGAATTGGCAAGGTCAAACAACTCCTGCTGCGCATCGGTCACAAAGTTTTCGATCGCACGAGAAGCCTCAGTTTCAAAAGTAGCCAAAGTCTGTAGAGTCTCATTCTCGTCCCAATTTATCTCGGGCAATGACAAGACAGGCTCTGTGATTGGACTTTCTGGCAGATCTCGAGGCAGGGTCTCGCTCTCGTCCGCACTCTTCGGACACGTGCTTGGAGAGAAGATGGCTTTCTCGATAGGAAGGATCCCAAATGGACCAATCCCAAAGAACTCTCCCACATCGGATATCTTCTCTTCCAACTCTCGAAGCACTCGGTCGAGATCGAAGACCCCGGAGTTGGAACAACACCCTTCTTTCATCTGAACAATCATTGCCGCTCGCTCGGTGTCTGTTCCATATTAGAGATGCATGCTACTATGGTCATGATCCGCTATACCTGAGAATAGTACCCGCCGACTGCTTTGAGAGTCATCGACATCTACCGGTGACCCTGCTTCAACCACCCGCCGCCCCTGAGCGGGTGTTTTGGGAGGCAACCATGTGTATTTTCGACTGTAGCCCTCGCACGGAATTTTGAGACGAGAACAGTTGGTGCATGTCGGTCGACCAAGATCACACTTGACGTGGCGTTCTCGACATGTTAGGCAGCCTGTAAAAGCATGTGTTCGAGGACGACCAGGAGGTTGGGAGGTACAGGAATCGGAATGAGTCCTCTTTGGCATTCTTAGTCAGCCGAGACTAGACCTCGTCCTGCCAGGATTTTCAACGACGACACTTCAAGCAATAATTGAAAGAATGAGGAAAGAGACAACGACGTTGATGAAAGCAGCCCCAGGTACAAAATTATCGATGAGCGAGGATACAAGATGTTCTAAGAATGGGGCCAAGCTCGATAAGCCAAGGCCTTGTTTCGCAAATCAATCGTCGTTGACTGATTTCATCGATGCCCACTTTCCCACAACCTTATTTCATTCTCTTGGTCCTTTCTGTTATGCCTAAGAGGCTAAGTCGAAGAAGATGTGGACCGATGATAAGACAGTGTCTCAAACCTAAGTGGCAGATCTCGCTCTCTCGGCATAGAAATGGCTTTCGAAAGTGGGATGAGAAGGAGCTGACTAGCGTGCATCGAGAGAAGTTGACCTGCGGATACTACGGATGCTTCTTATCCGGGGTTGAGTACTGGGGATTTAGAGGCATCCAGGTATCGTGGATATCTACGAGGGACGATTTGCACCTCTGTGGACTTCACTTCAAGATACTTAAAATACCTGCACATAGAAGCTCCAAGTGGTCTTCCATCTTCTCAAGTGCATACTCCGTACACTGTGCACATAGATGCTATCCCATATTTTCTAGCATTGATCATAGCATTGATGCATAGAAGTTCTTCAAGCTTATCAACTTCTCACATTCTTGAACTCCGTCCCTCTCTCCTCCACGCTGGGTAGTTGCCCATGAGGATCTTGAGGGGATACCTTGGGATCCGGTTTTGGCAGGATACGCGGATAGCAGCAGCATCTTCAGCATGCAGTCCAAGAGATCTGTACTGCGGACAAGTCTGCGTTACCGAGGTGTTATCGAGATTACTGATAACAACTGAGTTAAAACAAGAAATCTGGGGTTAGCTCTCTACTTAATTCAATGACTTGATCTCCTTTCTGTCTACTTCAAAAGAGTATTGTGCATTTTCGGACAGTTTCTAACCAAAAATATTCTCCATCATGGAGAAATCAGAGAAAGGGGTTTCTCCACAGACCGCATCGCTTGCACCTAGTGAGCATGAGGGCCAGATCTACGAACTCCATGATGAGCAGGAAGTCAATGGACAGCTGAAACGAAATCTGTCCCGTCGACTAATTCACGTCAGTACTTTGCTCTGCTGTCATGTTACTTTCATTTTACAAGCATAACAGATTATCTCACTTGGCTCAAATATTGGCAGCGGTCTTTTCATCGCGACTAGCAAGGCTTTACGTAGTGGTATAGGCTTTTCTAGTTTCTAATATCCCCTTCAGTCAAGTGTTCAGCGCATCTGACAATGGGTATCAGGTGGTCCCGAAAATCTCGTCCTTGGATATGGCCTCGTCTGTACTTACGTGTGGGTAGTGCTCCAGACCTTGTCAGAAATGACAATTGCTTTTCCGACCTCTGGGAATTTCATCGACTATGCAGACAGGTTCGTTGATCCTGCCTTAGCCTTTGGGGCCGGTTTTGCAGAATGGTTGGGTAAGTGGCCTCGTGAGATTCTCTTTTACGCAAGTGATACTAAAGCTCTCAGGATGGACCACCATTATTGCTTCGGAAGCTACGTTGTTCTCCATTATCGTCAACTACTGGGCCAAGGGCAAAGTGCATGAGGCTGTATGGCGTGAGTATTCCTAAAACTTCATTAGCTTCCTATACTCACTACAATCAGTATCCATTTTCCTCGTTTTCTGTGGATGTGTCTTCCTGCTTTCGAATAAATGGTGGGATTACTTTGGGTATTTTGCCTCAATCCTCAAGATACTTGCACTAATCATCTTCATCATTGTTAGCTTTGTCATGGTTCTCAGTGCAGCCCCACTGGATCCTCTCCATGATGGAGAAACGTGGCGGGATTACCCAGTTTTCTTGAACGGCTTCAAGGAATTTGCCAACAGCGCGCTTCTGGGTATCTGGGCTATGTGGTGAGCACAGCACTCCAATTCCAAATCCAACTTCCATTGACAATTGCACTGATCAGATCTTTACCGGAGTTATGGGAGGGGAAGAAGTGTCACCAAGATACTCAATGGCACATGCGACCAAACTTGTTCCCATCGGAGTCTCGGCCGTATATATGCTTTCAATTACTTCCATCTTTACCTTGGTACCCGAAACCGACCAGAGATTATTCGGTGGCTCCCGTGACACCTTCGCCTCGCCTTTTGTGATTGCTTTGGACCACGCTGGAATCAAAGGGCTACCAAATGTTCTCAATGTTGTGATCGTGATTGGGATCGCTGCGATTGCTGTAGAGTCAATCTATGTCGCATCCAGGATATTGAGGGCTACGTCAGCGCAGGGACTTATTCCCAAATTCATTTCAAGAGTTGGCTCCACGGGCAGACCAAGGTAATCCCAACTTTTCTAGTCCCAGGTCGCTCTCAATTGTCGATACTTTTGCTGACAGTTCTCGAGATGGGCGGTAGCTATCACCACCACTATTGGAGTGATACTCACTTACATAAATTTGTCTAGTTAGTTAGCCACACTGTCTTCCGTACTCCTTGCTAACATGCGTCCTAGCAACTGGAGTCACTGTCTTCAACTGGCTTGCATCAATTACACCCTCTTCATTTTTCATCGTGTGGTTCGTCATCTGTACCACCTCTTGGAGGCTCCGAGCTGCCCTCAAAGCACAGAACGAGCAATTGTTCATGGAAGTGTATGCGTACAAGTGCATGTGGTGGCCTATCCCGCCGACATACTTGTTCTGTGGCAGTGCTGTTCTTCTCGTCTCGTGTATATACATTGGACTTTATCCCATCGTATGTTCTTGTTCCCCAAATACGAAGCATTGTGGTCTGATACTCCATAGGGCGAGTCGACACAGTCAGTATACTATTTCTTCGAGTACATGATCGGCGTCATCACTGTAGGAAGGTTCACCATCGGCTACAAGCTCATCTATCAAACTAAAATTCGAGATCCTAAGAAAGCGGATCTCAAGGCTGGGAGGAGAGTATTGGGTGAGGAAGAGATTGCTATGCTGAATGAGTATTACTCGAGGCCAACCTTGAAAAGCTTCTGGACGTATGTTCAGCTTTGGTAGTTCTCTCTCAAGCATGAATCTTGAGATCCTCAAAGTAGTTTCCTTCGTGATTTGTCTAGGACTATAGAAATAGATTTCTTTACTCTCTTCGCTCTCACTGAAAAGTCTGTTCTCGTAATTGAGATTGATGGAAAATCTGAGACTACTCATACCGAGCTCTTAGATCATTGAACAAATCAGAATTATTGTATCCGGAGGAAGGCTCAGTTGTGTTCCATCTGGGTTGTTTCAGGAGCAACGACCCTGAAATTTAGGGCTTGTACGCTAAAACGTCCCACCCTCGGTACCTGACATTCACAAACTCCAACCCCAAGAATTTCCATTCAAATCCATCCACAAGAATGATACCTGACGGCAATTAGATTTATTCCACGAATCCTTAGGGACTGATATGTGATACCTGTATCAACGTTTCAAAACATTGTCGCAATGTCTGCGACGCGTTCACATGCTGAATGCCCGACACTCAAAGCCAGCATCAAATTTCTCGTCCGCCCCCAAACCTCGCTCATGCACCACAGCATGCTGTACCTCCGCCTGCTAGACTCTGAGATTGGCTACGAGCGAGGGACAGAGAATAGCCCGATATCATATGGCAGGACCCCCTGATCCTAGGCTTTGGGGTGCTGCGGTGCTAGGTCGCGTGCCCTCCCACACGTTGTCCCCGTCCAGCATACATCCGAAATGTATCCTTCAAAGACTTAGCACGTACTCGGCTCCCAATGGCCTGTAAAGGGCTATAGAGGTGCAAATGTCAGAGAGTTGTTACCAACTGAGCACCTTAATGGGAAATGTATCTGGCTCAAACCAATGGTCAGTGGCAATTGGTTGCTAATACAGGTCAGATTCAATCTAAGCTTGGCAGACAAGCTCCTTCCTCTCCTCGAGAAACTCTCTCACAGCGTCAACGAAAGCCTCGAGCTCCTCTCTCATGGTTACGGTCATCAGACTGATCATTTCTCGCTGTGCCAAAAAGAATCCTTTCTTCAGCATGTCAAAGAAGAATCACTCTCTCAAATTAGTCAGACTCTCCTGAACATCTGTGGCGGATCGAACTTCCTTGCAGCTAAAATGCAGAGTCATCAGACTTCCCACGCCTGTTACTCTCAGAATCGATCCGGCCTCCTTCGAAATCCGTACAAGCTCCTTCCGCAACCAGTCCCCCATCTCATACAAATCAGTCGTGGCTTCCTCTGTCCACTTTTGCTCGAGTACGACGATACCAACTGCCATCGTGGTCACATTGTTGTTATAAGTTCCACTGTGGTACGCGCCACCAGGATGGCTGAGCTCGATTAAGCACATAATCTCAGCTTTTCCTCCAATAGCACCGAAGTTCTGGCCACCACCTCCAAAGTACTTTCAAGTGTTGTCATATCAGGTTGCACTCCAACCAAACTCTGCAAGCCTCCGGTTGCCATTAGGCTTGTAATCACCTCATCAAACGTAAGGACCGCTCCAGCCTCAGTTGCTTTGGCCCTGATTGCTTTAATAAGGTCGATATCAGCTGGTAGACAGCCCGAGGATCCATGCATGAGCTCCAGGAAGATGCACGCCAAATCGTCCTTGTGCTCTGCCACACTCTGATTCAGAGCCTCGATATCGTTATATGGCTCAACAACGAAGTTGTGAGGTACATTCATGAAGTTGGCCGTTACCTTGGTGTCTTTGTTGAAGGTTGCCAATCCTCTATGATATCCCCTTTTGAACACCAAGGTGGTGCTTCTCTTCGTGTAAGCTTTGGCAAGTACTAAGGCAATCAAATTGGCTTCCGTACCCGAATTGGAGAATCGAATTTTGTCGATGTTGGGGAATCGAGAGCAGAAGAGCTGTGCCAGCCGCCCCTCGAAACTGTTCACTCCTAATGCATAGCCGCTGTCTATGGCGGAGTGCAGCGCTTTAGTTATAATCGGATGGGAATGCCCGAACATGCCAGCACTGTACTCGCCGCGTAGGTCAAGATAGGTATGGCCATCGACATGAGTCAAGACCCTTTCCCTGATTCCAGGATCAAGGGAAAGGGCTGGAAATGGATGACATTGCGAGTTGTTCCTTGAAGATATCAGATGCTATTCCGAGCAATGATTGGAGATCTGACCTCCGGGTATGGATTGCGAAGAAGTTGAGTGTATTTCCTGGCTTTTGGGGTTACTGTTGGCATATAGTACTCTGGCTGTTGCAAGTGTATTATCAATTGTCTCTGATCTTGTGATTGCGGATGGCATTTTGTTTGGAAGTCTGCACAAGAATACTTTGAATGCAGACTGTTTAATTTATCCAAGTTCTTTTGCGATCTGATGCTCATATATTTAGTGCATCTTGATAGTCAAAGGTGAGGTTAATCTACACTTGCGGCTTGAAGCTATGGATGATAGTGGAAAGAGATTCCGATTGGGTGGCGAGTAGTACACGAGCGATTGTCACGCTATCAATGTACTGTACTATAGATCGTGTCACAAGATCAAACAAATCTATACTTATCAACATTGCCTGCCCATCGTGTGCCAACTTTTTCTTGTTCGTGTGTAGTGGCATAATTCAAATCGATGAGTTTGGGAGATCTAACCAAGACACGATCCAAACGCAGATGGGTATCAAGATTGGATAAAAGCAGGCGAGCCAACAGCAATCTCTTCTCAATTTTGTTTATTATTGCCCTGTTTATTCTGCCCTCCAAACGCCCCTTTCTGCCTTACGGAATGCCCTGTCGAGGGCGGCGGCTGTTGCCTGCAGATCGGTAAGCCTAGCACAATGACTCAGCGGACAATACCTGCAGAATCGAATCACAAGCCATACAGCAAGCCTCAATCTTGAACACCTCGAAAGATAAACTGCCTGCATCGACCGATAGATACTTTGGTCTAAACTTGAAGTTGTCGCGATGTAACTCTTCCCCCAAACAACGATCTAATTCTAGAACAAACGTCTCTTTTTCAAATCGAGAGATTTATCAAGGTAAGGATGCATCTACTCCCCTTCACACCCATACACCCGTGATTCTCGTGCAGCCTCGATACCGGTTAACACAACTCAGGATTAAGATATCAAGGTTTTTTAACCCAAATTCGACAACGCACCGCTAAGGCTTCCTATCGTTTGCTTTATCTTCCAAAACCATAGCATCGGACCACCATGTCTTCCCCAGCCGAGACTACGGAGATCCCCATGGACGTCGATACTCCACCGACTCTGCCCGATTCCACCAACGAGGAAGATGTTGAGATGGAGTCTTCATCGTCGCCGCCTTCCGATCCTTCCGATCATGGATGGGGTTCCCCGAGAGAGGATCAAGAGCCTTTAGGCCCCTCTCTCCAAGACCAACTCATCGACTCCGCCCAAACAGGTGACCTCAGCCTCGTTCAAAAGTTGTTCGAGGAGAGCAAGGAGAAAGGACTTACCAGTCGTATCCTCGATGCTGTCGCTACGGAAGCAGCTCGACAAGCCAAGACCGATATTTTGGACTGGTGCTTCAGCAATGGTTTTACCGCTCCCAAAGAGTCGTTCCATGAAAGCTTCTTCATTGCCGCGGTCGATAGCGGAAGCTTGGAAGTTTTTAAGATCCTTGTAAAGCATGGCTTCGATCTCAATAGCCATTTCACCGAGTATGACGATCGTGAAAATGCACTTGTCAGTGCGGCGAAGCATGGAGATATCGAGCTTGCCCGCTACCTTCTCGAGAACGGCCAAGATCCGAATATGAAGACGAGCACTAAGGCTATCTTCCTAGCTATTACGGGCCGGAATTCGTCTCTGGAAATGGTAAAGTTGCTGCTAAAGCACGGAGTCAATGTCAAGAACACGGGACTGCTTGCCAGCGCTGCAGAGCACAACGAGATCGAGATGATGAATCTCTTGCTGGACTCTGGAGCTGGAATTGAGGAGGATGAGATGCGGTGGCTAGTCCGAAAGAGACTCGACGAATTGCCTGGCACACCTTTATATCGTGCATGCAAGGCAGGAGCGTTGCCGGCTGTGGAGTCGCTCTTGAGTAAGGACGCAAATGTTCTCTGGAGTGATGCGATGAACAGATCTTGTCTGGCGATGGCAAAGGCTGGAGGACATGACGACGTGGTCAAGCTGTTGGAAGACAGAGGCGCATCGAAATACTTGCTTCCCGAGGAGAGGAATCGGGTAGGGACATTCCCTGTTCCGAGTGTCTTCTGCGTGGATTGAGGGGACTGGGGCTTGGGCTTTTTGATGCGATTTGAGCGAGCATGGACATTCGATTACTGGGAGAGACTGGATGGGATGGGGACTAAGGAGTTTGGGACTCGAGAACTTCTCACGGACGTCTTTGGTGCTTGGATACCTTTTGGCAGCCCACTCTTAGCTGACATCAACGATGGAGCAGCAATGGTATCCGGCAATTCATCGCCCGGGTTGGTAGGTTATATCGGACGTGGCAAGCATACAGATTCACAGACCCTTGACGAATAGATCCTTTCAACTTGACTCTTGTGCTCTTCAAGTGGTTCATTCTTTTTGAATCCTATATTCACACGTGAGATTAAGATCTGTTTTAGATGATATATGTCGAGTATGCTGAGCTCACCCAAGGTTCCTCCCAATACTTCTAGAGCGTCGAGTCGATCACATAAACCATCTTAACCCCATGACCAGCACCGCTGGTATCTTTACTCCCGATCTCGAGCCCCTTTGCAATACCGTCTAAACCTCCTTCCTACACAGTGATCTTACTCAGTGTCAGTCTCCCGGCTTGCGAGATTGGCTCGACTTGCTTCCTCCACTGCCCAGCGAACACTTTGTCTTCTGTCTTGCAGCAACTTCCGTCGAACTCATCTCCTTTTCGAAAAGCCTTACCGATAGCGGTATATGATAAGACAAGTCTGATGGCAACGTCACTTCTCGTCACATCCGGAGCTTTCCTCGGCTAGAG
Source organism: Cairneyella variabilis (assembly GCA_001625345.1). Classification (NCBI taxonomy): domain Eukaryota; kingdom Fungi; phylum Ascomycota; class Leotiomycetes; order Helotiales; genus Cairneyella; species Cairneyella variabilis. Next base: position 14,582 of record AYLM01001006.1, on the reverse strand, counting down.
GGTGGTAGTAATGATGCCTCCTTTCGCACCAAGCGCCGCCAAACAGATTGTCAGACTTGATGGTTGCGAGATAGTGTCGAAGGCTTTCGCTAGGCTATCAGATGTGTATTCGCAAATGTCGTCAGCGCAACTTGGGTTATGCTTGGATCCAAAGTCAGTGACAAGATCTGGTCTGATGGATTCTTACATACATAATCGAACGCCTTTTCAGCACCGAGCTCTTTCATCTTCCTAAATGCACCTAGACCGCACGTGCAGATCATTCGTGCTCCTGAAACTACCGCAAACTGTATTGCGAGCATACCAGTCGCAGTGCTTCCTCCATATACCAGTACAAACTCCTGTCCTTGGCTACAATGCAATGTCGGTAGAGGAAGCTTGAGGGTTTGGCGCAGCGCTTGTCCAACAGTTGTGATACCAACCACTAGGGTGGCGCCTTCTTGGAAATACATTCATTGAGGCAGCTTGATCGTGAGACTTTTAAATGCAAGCACTCGATCAGCAAAGGCTCCATAATCATGGCTGGAAGCGACACTCCCATGGACAAAGCCCATTACCCTGTCCCCTGGTTTCAGTGTGGTCACATCCTCTCCAACTTTCTCAATTATCCCACTGAAGTCGACGCCGATGATGGAGCCCGCGGAGATCACTCGATCCAGGCTTTTCCAGTCTGTTGGATTTAAGCCCACTGCTGCTGTTCGCACAATTAGTTCAGGCCCAGGAACGGCGTAGGCACTTGTTGGACGGCAACTTTTCCGGGACCAACTGTGATAACTGGTTTTCGAGATGCATTCATTGTGATGGTAGAGAGTGCAGAGAGATCGGAAAACAAGTTCAGTAATCGGTTACCGAAGGCAACTTTTGTTGATGATTGAACGCCTTGCCCAAACTAACCACTGTGGGCGAGTATGAGGACTTCTTATCATCGGCGCCCAGGGCGAATTCTTTGACACTCAACGGGGTGCTGGTAGTGTGTATAGGGGTTCGAAGGTCATTAAGCTCCCGCTAGTCCTCAACGAATGCCGACGAGCAGTTAGCCCCAACCGATTCGACCTTGCACGTTTGTCAGCTTGTGACAGGTTGCCTTGCAGCCACGCTATGTTCTCTCGAGCATCATTCGTCGAAATATAGTAAGGGCGGGGAATGCGGTTACTCTACTACCGATGAGTTGACTCTCTCAAACGATGACCACAAATGCATATATTCTGTCTCCTTCCTTACCACGCCATCTGATAAGTATTTGCTTGCTTCTGATCAAAATGATACAAGATAATAAAACGCCATTGGTACTCGTTGACCTGTACAATGACTTCCTGCACTCGGCTGGGAAGTTGACGCCGCACTTGCAGCCAACACTAGATCAGAACTGACCATATCAAAATGGTCCTTTCCACCGCAAGATCGACGGGAATGCCAATCTACTACGCTCTCCATCAACAGTGGACACCCAAGTTCTACCATGGCTGGAACCACATGACTGATAGTAACTTGGGGCAGCAGAAAGTTCATTTCTTCGAGGCAGGCACTTTCGGAACAGATATTCTCGAAGGCCTTGAGCCCCAACAGCAGAATGGCGAAGTCGTTGTCAGCAAGCATTGGAATACCAAGTGAGTCAATACTGGAGAGAAATGGCTTGTGTAAGTCAAACTAAGACTTGAAAGTGCGTTCCAGAATACAGATCTCGACCATCAGCTTCGCCAGCGCGATATCACCGGGATAGTTTTCGCCGGATTGACAGCAAACACTTGTCTGGAGGCCACCGCTCGACATGTGTACGAATGGTAAGTCAATGAGCCATCTGCCGCATGATTCACAAGTAGGTAACTGCTGACTCCCCTGCACAGGCTACAAGGTGACGATGTTGTAAGTATACTTCTGCAGCGATTTCCTGAGCTCACCCGGTTTAACGTATCAAGGCACGACGCAACAGCAGCTTGGAACAAGCCACTGATGGATGCGGCCAGAGAGCTTGTGTATCCTCTGTTCGCAAGTGAGGTGCTTTCTACGGACGAGTAGACCGCTCAGCAGACTGGTAAAAAGGAGATGTTGTAGGAGGAGTGAGTGGTTGTTGTGGACCGGATAAAATGCCGAGGAAGCTTAGATAATAGCAGGCTGGGACTAAATTGCTTCCTCACTGGAATATCATTCATGCAATGAGATTAATAATACAATGCCTCGAACTTCTGATTGTTTCAAACATCGTAGCTGAGTACTTCCTATTAGTTGAAAATGCTTTAAGATCAATTTCTGGAATTTTTGTGGAATTTATAAAGTCGTCCAGGGAGGGAGTGCCGGCAGAGCTAAATTTCGCAGGATCCATCCGGATTTGGGATAGGGTCAATGCAAACGAGCCGCGTCTTTGCCTCCAAGGGCGCCTCTTCTCGCACCTTATTACTCCCTCTGTGTCTAAATCAAGATCTTAAGAATGGATCTGCCCACAGGACTCTTACTTCATCCCTTGTTGAGACCTTTTGAAACAGGGCATCGCCGATCCGCCACAGCCTCATGACGGCACCCCCTCTGAAAAATCTTGGATATTTCCTTTCCACGTACCAATAACACTCACGATGGTTGGTATAGCGAAGCAATCCGGCGGCTGTACAACATGCAGGCAGCGGAAGGTCAAGGTTTGAAGCACCCTCTGATTCGTAAAGTTGTCCCTTCAACTGAGGAACCGAGCAGTGCGATGAGGTATCCCCCATATGCGGTCACTGCTCCATCAAGCGCCGAAAGTGCGTTCCTTACAGCCGCGATCTCATCTTTTGTCCTCCGGTTGGGCCAGAATCGAGAGTACCTGGCTCCGCTCTCATGAGCATTGATAGTGTACGTCATGAAGAGAGCCAATTACTGGGTCACTTCCTCAACCAATTCGAGCTTGCAACAGAAACTCGTGAAATGTCCTCATTCATGTGGATCGAAGACCTACCCAGTCTGAATGGATCTGGCAGGAGTGTATCTAGTGCTATCTCTGCTCTCGGTTCTTCCGTAGTCGGGCGACAGAATCGAGATACGAGACTTTTACAGCGGAGGATTGCTGCATATGGATCGTCACTGAGGAGTCTTCAAAAAGACCTTACCAACACCAAGTCAATGCTTGCCGACAAAATCCTGTATGTCGTCATTATCAATCTTGAGGACAGGGCTGACCAGTAATAGTGCAGCCTGCCTAGTGCTCGTGCTTTATCAAGTAAGATCTTCCTCGAAGATTTGAGACAAAATTTCTAATCACAGACCCCTCAGATCCTTGGCGAGTATCTCAGGAAAGAAGATTGGGTGAGCCATGTGCACGGGATGGCGAGAATGATCTTTCTCAATGGTCCGATGCAATACCGGACTGGTGTTGGCAACAAGTACCATGGGAGTTGACACCAAAATCTAAATACCACTCGCTCATTGACCTTATGACCCACCTCCCAGGTCTTGTGGAGCGTTCCGAGACGATTAAGGAAGCTAAAAACTTCCATCTTAGCAGGATCAAGACTTCAACTCATTGAGACTTTTTGGAACCTTGAACGCCAATTCAAGAGCTGGTACGAAGACTTGAGTCGATGAAGCGAAGTTTGTCGGCTCTCAGACTTGAGCTCTGTGATAGCTGCGGACAGCCTTTTCCCACAGTCCTATCATTTCCCGAATCTGACAATAGCCCACATGCATATGCTTTACTGCGCATCGCTGCAGACGCTTTCCAACATAAGGCTCAATTACGAAGCACTAGCCGGCATTGAGTGCAGCTCCTATAGTCCAGAACACCCTTCTCAGCATCATGGCCCGCCTCAGAGACTGGCATTGAACGATGTTTTTGCAACTACAGTACGTTTCTTCTATGCTAAAGTTGATAGTACTACTCTTCCGCTTTGACTGAAGAGTACAATGTTCGGTCCTTTGCATGTAGTGTATGCATGTCGATGGAGTACTGCTTGGGTGAGGATGCGAGGATTCTCGGTCCACGAATGACCTTGCTTCCACTCAAGCTGGCTATTCAATGCTTTACCGCGGAGCTACCAGCAATAAAACAGCGTTTGGAGTAGTGTGTCACTATCATTGGAATTCTCTAGTGAAAGGGATTACGATTCAGCCTGAAAATGCTCGATTATACAATGGGCTCATTCTGGGCGGTATAAGTGGATAGAAAAACTCAGATGCGCATAGACATCTACCAATGGAACGTGCCTTACCTTTCACTTGAATGATCATCGAATACCACTACTAGGTGCGTTTTACTTCCAACTATCTTGGTTCTGCAACGCAATGTCTCGCAGGAAGCTACTGCGAGGCTCTTCGTATTGTATCATTGCTTGTACTTTCCGTATCCAAGACTTGTTTTCGTTCCATGCTCAAGACGCCTGAGATCTAAACTTCAGGTCTCATGTCCAGCAGTAGCTAGCACATGGGTGGTTCCAAGCGGACCGAAGGCCGTCAGCCATTAGGCGCATACCTGCAGCGTGTTGATTAATCATATGTTTGCAGACTTCGCATGGGTCTTGCTTTCCAAAATGTCCATTGATAACTTTCTCGTGAACTGTTTCTCCAAAAGATGTTTCTTAATTGGGACAACCGGGCGCGTCTGTCGAATTACGTGAGTTATTGATTACATCCGGTCGTGTTCCTCGCCCAATCATGTTCTATGAGTGCTGGAAATTGGACGCGAAGCCTCGGAAGGCTTGAATGTAATGCATTGTCAGGCTCTCTTGACGTCGTATATTCTGCCCGTATGTAGCACACATCTTTGAGCCTTTGGGTTGCTCGTTTGCATTTGTCGATTACTTTCCAGCCACTCAAAGACTTACAGGCCCGTTAAAGAGCACGTCTTTTGCCTTCCCATCCAGAGCTGTCTTCACTAAAGGATTCTCCTCAATTCTTCGTCCAGATTTCACAGCCTTCTGAACATATTTCAGTTTCTTTTCGCAGCTGTACAACTATGTCTCACTTTCACTATCAGACAGTGGACCCCGCTACGGGCAAAGTTGGCAAGGGATTTCCCACTATGGAAGATTCGGAGGTCATGGCCTTACTCGACGTCGCCCAGAAAGCTTACATCGAGTCCGCACGTCCATTATCTCCAACTGAACGAGCAAAGTATGTGCGGAAGGCAGCGTCTATCCTCCGCGAGCGAAAGGAGGAATACGCGATGCTTGTAGTAAAGGAAATGGGAAAGCTTATAGCTCAGGCTAGATATGAGGTCGACCTTTCCGCATCAATTCTCGAATACTACGCCGACCACGCAGAAGCTTTCCTCAAACCACAAACACTGCCAGAAGCACCGGGCGCTCAATTGGTGACTGAGCCCATCGGTGTCCTTCTCGCCATCGAGCCTTGGAATTTCCCTTACTACCAACTTGCAAGGGTAGCAGGACCACAACTGGTTGCCGGCAATGTTGTCATGTGCAAGCACGCTCCAAGCGTACCACAGTGTGCACTCGCCTTTGAGCAAATCTTCATCGATGCTGGAGCACCCAAAGGTATCTGGACCAACTTGTTCTGCAGCAACGACCAAGCTAGTCTGCTTCTAAAGGATAGCCGGGTTCGTGGCGTTACTCTGACAGGAAGCGAACGCGCTGGTGCTTCCATTGGAGAACAAGCAGGGCGAGAACTTAAAAAGGTAGTCCTGGAGCTTGGTGGAAGTGATCCCTTCATCATCCTACCGGATGCAGATTTGCAAAACGCCATCAAGAAAGCAGCTGATGCTCGGATGGTAAATACGGGACAAGCATGCACCGGAAGTAAGAGATTTATCGTCGTTGGACGTGAGCGTGGTGAGCAAGTTCTGCAGGGAATGAAGGAGATATTCGAGAGCTTGAAAGCAGGAGATCCTGCCGACTCCAACACAACTTTGGGTCCCGTGGTCAATAAGAAGGCTCTTGATGGTCTCTTGGAACAGGTCGCTGATGCCACAAAAGCTGGTGCCCGGGTTGTGACGGGTGGGAAACAAGTGAATCGGCCTGGCTTCTATCTGGAACCGACCATCATCACGGACATTAAGGAGAAGAATCCACTGTTCATGCAGGAAACTTTCGGTCCAATCGCTTCGTTTTATATTGTTGATACCGAGCAGGACGCCATCAAGCTGGCTAATGCCACACCATTTGGCCTTGGCTCATCCGTTTTCTCTGACGATGTTGAACATGCATGGAAGGTCGCTGCGCAGATTGAGAGTGGCATGGTCTTCATCAATTCGGGAGGCTACTCGAGTCCACAGGTGCCTTTTGGAGGCGTGAAGAATTCAGGATTCGGACGTGAGCTCTCTGAGCTCGGCATGGGTGAATTTGTGAACAGGAAGGTGATCCTGGTGAAATCATAAGCTGATGAAGCTGTGTAGACTGAAACTTTTGTGCAGCGAAGTTGTCATAGCAAAGTGTGTGTATTCCAGATGAGTACTCAGAGCTGGCACAAATCAACTCTAAGATTGGAAATCAACTTTCAACCATTCCTATGTGAACGTACTTATTACAAAGATCTCAAGACTATGAAGACCTTAAGATCATGAAGACTTCGCGTTACTTCTTTCAGTATCGTACCAATGATGACATTCACAAGTCCCATCCACCTCTAAATGCCTAATTTCGACCTTGGTCCTCCCTTGACGGTCCTATCACACCCTCTGAAAGATCTGACTTATCTAGATCTTCCATTTAATGGGTTTCCTCTCTTTCCAAAGAGACTTGCCACCAATTCCTGTAAAGGATTTTACCAAGTTCCAGCCTCCCCGTACCAACATGTTCGCCTCCTGCGTCAGTGGCTCCTCCAGATCTGAACACTAATTCGCATTTGCTCTTTCCTTGCCAGTCAAATTATCTTTTGCGCCGAACACAATTAGCTCCTGTAAGGCCAGCATTTGGTGATCTGTGTAGTGAAGAATACGCTTCCCCAATATTATCCGCGACATTGACCGCCAATTCTCCAACCGATTTCGGACGCAAATACCCACGAAATGCATGATGGCCATGGTCTGACGATATTCACACTGACTGAGATCACGTTGGTAATGGTAGGCAAACGGTACACTTCCGTCAACAAAACGATTCTATTGGCCCGAAAATTAATATATGGGCGTGGTGGGGGAGTAATCGCCGGTACCTGATCGCTACCGAAGGAGAGGGTGTGATGCCTCAAAGCTTCATGGCGGGCTTCGCGACACGTGTGCAACACTGCGGGTGGCTAGCATGCGCGTGAGGCATAGTAGTACGAGTACACAGCCTCGCCGCTACCATCAGAGTTAATATGGTCAAATAAAGGTTTCCTGAAGATGTCGATGTTGCGCTCGTGGTAGCAGGCGAGCCATCAGATTTTGATCCGGAGCTCAGCTGGAAGGTCTTTGAACGCTTTGGGATGTTCGGTATTCATGACAGGCATAGATATCCAGCTTATTTGAGTATCTCGAGTTCGCGGATATCTCAGGTTGATGATTGATACGAGAGGGTGTCGTAATGAATGAGGTGGGTGAAAACTTGCAAGGTTAAGACAACGATGAAAAGGCGGTGAGCTGAAATAGTTCGAAAGGTGCTTTAAAGGTGTAAGATCTTCAGAAAATTTGTGGTGAACGGCAGGTATCTGTATCAGACTTCATGTGCCTGTGGCCCTTCGTTCTGTAGGATGAGACTGTGAGAAGGAAAAGATGATGTGCTGCTTCCCTGTACACTGGCCGACCCCGCCATTCTCCCGAAGTTCAGCCATCCGAAACTCAGGAAAGCAAACAACCCCACCACTTTGCTTTCAACATTTCGTCAATTTCCACGAATTCACTCTCATATCCTGCTTCCTGGCATCTAGAAAGATGACTTCGGTGACAGGAGCCACGAAGTGGTTGAAGACCAATGATCAAATCCTCTTGAAGTACCTTGATACTGGATTTACAAAAGAAGAGCAGGCGAAGCCCTGGTTGATATTAGTGAGTTGCGTTTGCTTGCTCATATCTTGTATCGGTTTGTTTTATTGCTTTTGTGATTTTATTGAGTGACTTTTGGAGTGGTCTCAACATCAGTTAAGGTCGATGACGAGCCAGAGAATGAAAATTAAGAATGTTGGAAGCAGCTCGATCGAGTGAGTGAGCTTGTGCCTCATTTGTAGCTATATGGAGAGTTTTCTCGGGCTCTGAGGTCTCCATTGGTATTGAATCGGAACAGCCCACTGTCCCGAGAGTTTAGCGTCTTGAATTGCTGCTTCGGAAGATCATTCATTTTCACACACAAGCAATTCTCTACTGCTCGACTAAAGCTAACAAGGTCACAGATTCATGGCTTCACTGGCTCTTCAGCAGTATGGCAAAAGAACATCCCAGCTTTCGCTGAGCACTATCGAGTCATTGTCCCCGATTTGAGGGGGCATGGCGAAAGCGGCAAGCCGAAGCATGGGCACCACGTCAGTAGACTTGCTATGGACTTGAGGGAGCTACTTGTGCGTCTTGATCCTGAGGTCGCAAACGGGAATTCCAAGTGGAGAGCGATTGGCGGGAGTTTAGGCTGCTCGATCCTATGGTGCGTATTTCATTGAGGTTATCTGGAGTGTAATGAGAACCAACCTGGCATTGCAATTATGCTGACATATATACCCAAGGTGCTACGCCGAACTCTTCACCACCTCCCCATTCACCCACATGATCTTCGTCGACCAGTCACCCCTGCAAAACAGCACTCTCGACGGTTGGGACTCTCGCTTCTGCAACCGCGGCATGAACAATGCTTCCGCTCTTGCTGCGCTGCAGACCACGCTTGCTCTTTCCCCAGAGACAGCACACAAGGGCACCATTGCCACCTGTCTAGGCTACAAGGTGTTCCCAATGACTACCGATACCCAAACCCAAGCAGACTTTGAAGCGGATGAAGCGTTCTTTTTGACTGAGGCGATGAAGGGAAATGGAGAATGGTATGGAAAGCTGATGGCTGATCATACGTCGCTGGATTGGAGGGATAGCATTCAGGCGTGTTTTGGGTCGGGAAGCGGGTCGAAGACGAAGGTCTTTGTCTTGGCAAGTAGCCGGAGCGGATGTTTTCCTGCCGAGGGACCGATGAAGGTCCTCGATCTTGTAAGAGCCGGTAAGAACGGGGGAGATGGAGAGGCACCGGAGAGTAAGGGATATGTGGTGCATTGGGGTGGGCACTGGATGTATTGGGAGAAGCCGAAGCAATTCATTGAGCTGTGCAGTGCTTTTCTAGAAGGTTAGAAGTCGCAAGAGCCATGAGATAGCCTGTATAGTCACTCCAAAACAGTTTTCCTGATGTCTGCAAGGAAGGCACGAATGGGAGAGTAAAGATGGTGAAAGAGCAGGAACGTAAACCTGCATGGCACAAAAGCAGTAGCTGGTAAGATAGCAGATAGAGGCAAAATGGTACAGCACGAGTGCCATAATGGAAGTGGTGAGGGAGAATTATGTTAGTGAGGCAGTACAGAAGGCAGAATAAGAACAGAGGATGGGTATAAAATACTTGGTAGGTAGAGTATAGGCAGTATTCTCGTGCCCGCGTTCCAGAGTCCGAGGGGTAGGATTGAACTGTATTACTGATATAGTAAAGGAAGCAAAATGAGAAACGACTTTCAAAACAATTGTGGTAAGCAGGGCATGAACAGGATCGCAGAAACACAATTCAAGAGTGATCTAAAGAAGTTGGTAAACCGTTCTGAAGTAAAGTACAGGCAGAACCTGCTAGACGAATAGTAGCAACTCAGCGGCAAGAACGTTCATTGAGAGTAGGAAATAGGGCAGAAATATAGACAACCAGTAGCAGAGTCGCGAGACAGCAAAGTAAATAGAGATATGTAGCAGAGTGAGGTAGACGGCTAGTATCAACATGGCGAAAGAAAATAAGGTACTCTAGGTAAACCTTCGTTGTACAGTACACCTGAAGCCCCCAAGCCCACTGGAACGAGAATCTCCAGCGCTACAAATTCTTCAGATACTACAAATCACGCGTAGCAACATGGTGCGGTGAAATTTTCACAGGCGGAGCCGGTGATGAGCTCTAGCCTTCTTTCCCCCAGAATTGCCCGAGGTCGTGGACTAGCACCGAAAGCTGAACTGTCGTCACAACAAGGACGACGGTCAAAACACAGACTGGTGTCGAAATTTGAACTATCGTCACCACAAAGACGACTATCAAAAGACAGACTGTCGATAGGAGCAAACCGAAGGTCGATCGGAAAAGGTTAAAGCACATGACTTGGCACTACATACTACATGCTCCTGCCTCCAAGGCGGAAGAATTCAGAAAACTCAACCCCTTTCAGCGCGAGATCATTGCTCTGCTTCTTTTGATCTGCAAAGCAAGGCGCTTGTCGGCCAGTAGTTGCCAACAAGCCACTTTTAATATGCGCTGGGGCTCTTTAAGCGACTGAAAAAGGATGATGATCCTGTGTTTGTTTCTAAGGGAGACGAACGTGCGAGGCAACGCAGCTTGCTCTATGCTCAAGGAACTAGAGGGAACCAAACAATTCTGGGAAGTTAGAAAATCCAAAGAACGAATCTATTGACCCAGTCTATCCTTAAGCGCCGACGCTATGGGTATCTATAACCATATCCGAAAGTACAGTCTAAAAGAGTAATCGTACAATTCATGTCTCAAGCCCTCATTTGAAGAAGAGCAGTTTACCACACATCATTATTGCCTCCAGAGTTGCCTCTCTTTGATCCACCACCGCGGCCCCCTCTTCCTCCTCTGCCACCTCTACCACCTCCTCTTCCTCGGCCCACACCACCACCGCGTCCCTGCGACTGCTCCGTGTTCTGATGAGTTGGTCTCTCCATACTGCCCATCGATGGAGCCTGGCCTCCGCCTCTTTCCACTCTACCCCTTCCACCACTACCAGCAGATCTGCCCTCTCCTCCACCCCTAGCAGATTGCGGCATGGGCGGATTAGGAATAACCTTAATCCCCTTGACATTCTTCAATCCCATCTTCCCCACAACCTGCTTGGTCAGCCCCGGCACCTCAGCCGCACCCAAACCCTCAAGTGCAAAAGTGTTGGCCTCCTTGACTAAGTCATCAACATCCCACTTCAAACCCTTCAAATGGTTCTTGTAATACCCCATCCAAGCCTGATACGTCTTCGCCTGAGCTTCTGGACCTCGAGCTGTGGCGATTGCCAGGATTTGGTCTTTGGCCGTCAAGTCGGCGGGCGTGGGATTGAAAGTGATTTCCTTCAGCGTCCAGGTTGAGAAGAATGTCTCATCTTGCGCTAAAATGAAGGTTCCTCTTCCTTCAGCTCCAGCACGCGCAGTACGGCCGAGGCGATGGATATAAGATTCCTTGTCGGCCGGAACGCCGACTTGGAACACGTTGGAGACGCCTGGGAAGTCCATGCCTCGAGCCACGACATCTGTAGCGACCAGAATCGCGCTCTTGGCATCTCTGAATGCATTCGTGGTGCTCGTTCGCTTGGACTGGCTTACTCGCGAGTGCAGGGCGTTGACACTTGGCATGTCTGGGAATGCGGCAAGAATATCGCGATAGAAATCGACTTGTGCAGCAGTAGGAGCAAAGATGATGGCTTTGAAGGTAGCTGCACCGTTGAGAGCCATTTCTGAGCGAATGGAACCGACAAGAGCAGCTGCTACATCGGAGAAGGTAGGAACAAGGACAAGTTGTTGGGGTACACGTTCATGGGTGTTGATTTCGCCTGTTGGGATGGTAGAGATGAATTTATAGTCCTTCGAAAGGACGAGGTGTGCCACTTTCTCAACATGAGGAGCGATAGTTGCCGAGAATAGCATTCCTTGTCTGTTCGTAGCCTCCTTATCCGGCAGACATTTGATGATATCTCTGAGGGCGTTCATGAATCCCATATCGAGCAGGCGATCAGCTTCGTCGAGCACGAGGGTATCGAGGTGGGAGAAGAGATCTGCAACTCGTTCATTTTCGTCGGTGAGATGGTCGTAGAGTCTTCCCGGCGTAGCAATGAGAATGTCACACCCATTCATCATTTTGGTCTCTTCCGAGTTCTTGTTTGTGCCTCCGATGGCTATGCATACCTTGTACTTTGGTAGACGCTGAAGCAATTGTGACGCCTCCTTGGCGATTTGCATAGCCAGTTCTCGTGTTGGCGAGATAACAAGCAGCGAAATGCCTGAGCCTGGCTGACGATTCTTGTTGATGAGGGTCTGGATAGCAGGCAGCAGGAAAGCTATTGTCTTGCCGGTACCAGTCTTTGCTTGCGCCAGACAATCTATTCGGTTTGCTAGTAGATCATGAAGAGTGGCAGCTTGCACAGGCATCATGTGGTCGAACTTCAGATCCTGAACGATTGTTTGGAGAAGAACTGGATGCAGTAGGTTCTCTTTTCCCAGGTCTGCGAAACGTGGCGTATCGAGAGGAATAGCTTCAGTAAGAGGAGGAGTAGAAACTCTGGGCGGAAGCTCCGCGCGTGGAGGCGCGTTCGTTGACAAGCCCATCTTACCTCTGCGAGGGTGCCTCTTGGCAGGTGACCTTCTTGTTTCTTGCATGGCGACGTTGAGTAGATTCAAGTTGCGCAAAAGTGGTCTTTGCTTGAGGAGGGAAAGAGCGAACATCTGAAATATGCGATTGGAACTTGCCTTTGTTGTGCACGGCAGAAACTTTCTCGGTCAAGGTATTTTCCGACGCAGGCCGATAAGATCGCTTACGATAAGAAAAGGGGGAGGGGCTCGACCACCTCGCTCCAACCTCCTTGGGAAAAAGAACGTCATTTTAAGTGCCGGGAGCTAATCTCGAGCGACTTCTTCTTTAGAAAAACTTAAATATATTGGAAACTTTCCATTCGGAAATCGATAAGAGCTCGCTAGCGATACTGAAAACCAGTGAGAAGCTTGGACGCGTTTCGACCTAAGTTCGGCGCTTCAAAAGGGGACTGTTATCTTCAATCTCTCCCCCTCCCCCCCTGGGTGGCTTCCAATTTTGATTTCCGCGTTGATCAGAATGTGCCCGCAATAACTGTAGTACTCCTGAAGCACAGCACAGGCGTGTACACTTACGACGGCTCTTCCTTCGAAACTGGAGGCCAGAGTCACCCGACTGATGCAGCAATGCCCTCACTCGAGCCTGTCCGAACTAAAGCTGGTCTTCCTGCCAAACGCCAGCCAGTTCTTTCGAAGAAGCCGACCGCATGGTGGAAAGCCCAATGCATTTGAGGCTTGAGCAGGAAGGGGAACTTAAGAAGAGCTGCAGAATACGCTGCTGGGCCATGGCGATGATCCGATGTCCAAGGACATGCTTGGCTAGAGGAGCAGGCGAAGAAAAAGTGGCAGGTGGAGGATACTGCAGAGAGGAAGTCACAGTGGCTGCATGTATTGTTGAAGAAGAAGAAAGCTGTCACGGACCTCAAGCGGTTCTTGACGGAGACCTTTGCCAAGGGTACTAATAAGGAAATACAGTCCTACTGCGGACGAATCACCTCCCTTCGCTTGAGGCCGTGGCAGAGGAACTTGGGATTGAATACGAATACACAGATATCCCAATTGACCATAAGCGGGGGAGCGAACACATGGTTGAATCACTGGTGGTTGTTGGACAAAAGAAACCGGTAGTGGCCGAAAACACACGTGCAATTCAACGAGAGGACCAACGCTAGAAGCTCAAGAAGAAGCAGGAGGAAGAAGAATTGGCAAGAAAAACTGGTGACGCTGAACAAAAGAAGCAGAAAGAGTTGAAAGAAGCTCTCGCCAAGTGCAAAGATTGGGATGTGACCGGGACCTGGGATATCAGCTGTCCTCATATTGAGAATGGCTGGGATGCGGAAGACCTTATGCTCACGATATACATCGAAGGCGGTCAGATGTTCGCCGAATTTGATTTCACAGTTATCACTGGAGTGTCCCGGTTCGAGGCTCAACAGAATACGAAGAAAGCCAGCGGAAAGAAGGCAGGGAGAAGCGTCCCTATAACGAGGTTGACGAAGATGACGACGAAGATAGTGAGGATGAAGAAGATGACGACGATGAAGGCAGTCGTAGTCACACCCCTGAAGAATTCTATCTCGGATTGCCATCAGAGCGATCGAAGAAGTGTCCTATCTGGAACTATCGCTACCGCGGAGAGGAAGCCGGCGAGGGGATGATTGAACTCACATCTGACCATGATCTTTACGAGATCACATTTCTAGGGCCAAAGGGACGCACTCTCAAAGGCACCTTTGGTGGCAGTGCTTTCGGACCCTGCAAATTCACGGGCATCAAAATTGTTCCACGAACGAAGGGGACTGCAGATATTGATATCAGCGAGGAGTGGGCTAAACGGAATTACAGTGCCTATGAAGAGGCAAGAGTCGGCCGCTAGGGTCGCAGTCGCCGGCGTTGAGGTAATTCCTGATTAGTCTTTCTTCCATGTTTGAAAAATATCACTACCATTCGTATTGAGAGCTTCACTGAGACTCCTGCACTCTTGAAGGAACCCCGTGACATATCCCTCCTTTTGCCTCTGGCTAGCGAACGAGCCTCGATCATTGCGCAAAGAAACTTGCACATTCCATTCCTGACTGCAGATGTGAACGGATATGTGGATGTCAACCCTCTAGTGTAGTGGAGCGCACCGCTACATCTTGTTTTCGTTGCTTCCCACCACCCTCAGCATATATCACATGACGACTAGGATTTCCTACTCATCATGTGATAGCGCTGATTA